>LDKF01001427.1:0-42148 GCA_001026735.1 Rotylenchulus reniformis
AAAATAATAGTCCCAGAAAATTTTTTTCTTAGACCCGTTAGACTAAATATAAAAGGCAAAATTGTACAGAATTTCATGCTGATTCTGATGTTATTTTTAATTTTTCGAAATTCTAGCAACAAATTCGAAATTTTCCCGAAATAATGAAAAATACGGTTTTTAGGGGATATTTCGAACTTTTTGGCCGAATTTCAAAAAATTAAAAATACCATTAGAATCAGCATGAAATTCTGCACAACTTTGCCTTTTATACTTTTGGTCTAACGGGTCTAAGAAAAAAGTTTTCTGGACGATTGTTTTATTTTTGCACTTTTCGACCAAACGACTCAGCACCCGCTTCTGCTCCGAAGCTGGAAACGTAGCCGGAGCCAAATTTTCTGAAAGGCCGGAGGCGGAGCGGAGCCCGGGGAGTCAGGGGCTTTTTTCTTACGGAACCGAGAAGAAAATTTTGAAGACCGGAGCCGAATTTTTTAAATCCGGGCCCGGGAGTTTTTTTTACTGATGTGAGCTGGAACCAAATTTTTTGAACCCTGAGCAGCTGAAAAAATTATGCTTTTCTCAACACTGGTAAAAATCCCTTTACCACCGGTTGTAGAACATCAAAAATGCCAAATGACCAAAATTTGATTGTAAACTTTTTTTGAAACTTGCTAGCCCACTAATATAAAGAATAAAATATGCAGAAATTATAAAATACATAGGTAGTCCCTTGAAAATTAATAAAAATATAGAAAAATTTATTGGCTGTTCAAGCACAGATCGTCTTCTTATAGTGCTTATTTCACGCTAGGGTTGTACGGCCAAAACAACATGCTATAATAACAGCTAAAATTGTATTTACAGTTTTTCACACAATACTTCGGGAGGCTATCCAACATTTGGGGGTCCGACATTTGGGGATCAATCGTTATAACTCGGTTTAAATTAGAATCTGGAGAAACCATTTTGTTATCAAAAAATAGAGGAAAAAATTAGCTAAAATATGAGCCTAGGCCCATTTTCCCATTTTATTTGGCTCACTGCGAAAAAAGTTATGGCCAAAATTCCTTCAATTTGGCCAAATTTGAAAAATAGCGATAATTTGGCCATAACTTTTTTTTTGTAATGGGCCAATTAAAACGAGCTTAGGCTCATTTTGTAGTTAATTTTTGTCTATATTTTTTGATGACAAAATAGTTTCTCCAGGTTCTGTTTTAAACCGAGTTATAACGATTGGTCCCCAAATGTCGGATCCCCAAATGTCGCACCACGACTTCGGGAAACTTCTTAGTCCATGTACCATAAAATGCTCTACAGTATCCTTTAACCCGTTCCTTTCTTATTTTCTTTAATTTTTGCATTTTAGACTATGTTATGTATCAATTTTATTTTTTATTTTTTAATTACCATGCTATTAATAATTTTTATACTGTACTTGTTCAGCGCCGTGGACTTCCTGTTCGTTGCCGGCCACCACAACATTCAGGTGAACAACGACCCACTGGTCTACCCGCATGTGACGAAAACGCGTGCGTACCCTTGCGCACCGCGTGCGCACGCACTTTTCGCGCACTTCGGCGTCAACGCGTACTTTGCGGGCCACGCGCACAACCTGCAACGCGTGCAGCAGCAAGAAAATGGGGCCCAGTTCATTGTAAGCGGGGCTGGATGCCATCTGGAGCATGCCATGGGCACTCCACGATATGCGGAATTGTTGAAACCATTTGACGAGTTCATCAAATTCAGGTAAGAATTTGTTGGAAAAATTTGGAAAAATTTTCTAAAGAAACTTCTTAACTTTCAGAATGGAGGAGTTTTCCATGAAAGTTGTTCAAAATCATTTAAAAAGAAAAATAAATTTCTAATAAGAATCAATTAAGTAATGCCACCTCCAAAAATACGCAAAATAAAACAGAAAACTACTCAAAAATCAAAAATCCTAATAATCAGTTAGAATTCAAAAAATCAAAAATGAAATTAGGTCAATTTTATCCAAAAAAATCGTTAAAAAGTCCCCGAAAAAATTATAATTTGGTCTATTTACTCACTCAGTGTAATATGATAAAAAAATTTCAGAATTAGAAGAAATTTTTTTTTAGTCTCTGAGGCATAAATTGATGGAATTGATTTAAAAAAATTGCATAAACGGATTTGGTAACAAATAGAAAAAAACGTTATTTAAATTCATTTCCAATTTATTCAAAATTCAGGTATCCCGTGACGGTGGAGGCCACAAAAAAGCCAGAGGGTGTGCTGAAGAGTAGTGCCCGCGGTGATCTTGATGGAGGCGGATTTGTGGGAGTGCAAATTGATGGTGATCAGCAGGGGGAGAAGAAAGCGACACTGAGATTCTACGCGGCCGGCAATGTTTATGTGCCTAACAAAGTCGATCACGCAGTTAAAGTAGAAAAAGAGTTGCACGAGCTGGAGGACGGGAAGTTCGAGATGGAAGCCCGAAGAATCGCAGGAACAAAAGGTAAATAATTTTTACCAATTTTTTTACTTACTTTTTACCAGTGATTTTAATGTATGTACTTGTATTCATGTCATACTATTCCTTGTAGTTCAAAATTAACGTTTTGCACGCTTAATAATTTCAAAGTTTTTATTTTTAAAGATATTTGCGCCGAATTTGAGGCCTTAGATTCCGCAATAGTCGAAAACGAACATTTTGAAAAGGATCTGCCGGAGAAAATGCAAAGTGTTTTGGGCAAATACATTTGCACACACATCAGGGACCAGGAAAGGGAAAACAAATTAAGGAAAATACGTCAAGAAACGAATCAATTCACATGGACGGATCAAGATGAAAACGATCAGAAAGAATTTGGAGTATTTGGAGAGGAAATATTCGATGAGTTGCGAAAAAAGTTGGGCATCAACTTCAAGCAACTGGCGGTATAAAAATTTAAAAATTTAATAAAATTTATATATTTTGAAGGAATCATTTTTGTCCGATGATTTAATGGCACTCCAAGGATTGGGCAAAAGTCAAGCAATTTTTTACCGAACCAAGGTTAGTAAAAAAATTGGGTAAAAATATTTTTATTTTTAAGGATGAAAAATTCATCCTGAAGAGCATCAAATACGATTATGAAATTGAAACAATGGAACAGACATTGGGCCATTATGCGGAACATTTGATGAAATTGGGCAATGACTCATTTTTGAGCAAATTTTATCTGATTTTCCGCTTCAAGCACGAGGTTACATTCCTACATACATATGCGATATATATATATTAATTAATTAATTAATTAATTATTATTATATTGTTTTTAATCCGACCACAATATTATCATAGCAAAAAATCCAAATTAAAAAAATAACACAAAAATGTAGCAGCATCAAAGAATAAAATATTATATATTTTTGAAGATATGTAATATGTATCAAACTTTTTCTAAACAATTTGCAAACTATAACAGGTTGCAACAGATTTTCAGGCAATAAATTTCAAAAATTTCCAACCAGAAAATTACAATTTAAATTGGAGATCGGACCCGGACCCGGTTCCGAACCCAGATTTACCGGGGCCCGGGGTCCGGTCCGGCCTTTTTTGGGGCGACCTCGGACCCAGACTTTTCCCGGACTCCGGATCCGGTCTTGGGTTGTCCCAAAATCCGGGTCCGGGTCCAGGTTTTTTAAAAATTCCGGTCTCTAATTTAAGCGTAACTGTTTCAGAATCAGCGCAAAACATTCATTCTGATGAACAACGTGTTCTGGCCCGCCCGGGGTCTGCAATATGTCAAATTCGACGTCAAGGGGGTCTTCTCCTTCCAGCGGCCACCGTATCCAAAGTACGAGGATGAGCAGAATCTGAGCGAAAAAGTGCTGAAGTGGTACCATTACTTTGGGTGGCAAGACTACGGGATGGAGGCCATGTTCCCGGAGGGAATTGTGCTGGACCAGCGGGACCATCAGATGCTTACCGAGAAGCTGAAGAGGGACTTTACGGTAAAATTTTGAAAAAAAATTTAAATCACAACTAACTTAAAGAAATTTAGTGAGGTATTGTAAATTTAAAATAGGTAAAAAGTTAGCAACCGATCAATTATGCGAACTAGGTAGTTGTAAAATTAATTTGTTCACTGAAAGCCAGTAGTAAAAATGAAAAGCTTACAAGTTAGCTTCAATATATTTTCAGATGGATTAAGCATATGAAAAATAAAAGGAATAAAATATTTGTATAAAAGTACATTATTGAAGCTCATCAATCTTGGGTGTCCAGACCACTCGAAGACTAATTTTTTCCGAGCATTATATCTCGGCTTAAGCACCACTTAGAAAAATATTCTTGGTGTCTAAAGACAGCATAAAATTAGCTACAAAATAAGATTAGTCACATCTGGATTGGCACGATACAAAAATAGTTATGGCCAAGATAATCACTCGTATTGGCCTTTTCCTGACACAAGTGATTATCTTCGCTAATGTCTCATTTGGTAGCCAATTTTATGCTCTATCTTTTAACACCAAGAACATCTTTCTAGGTTGCGTTTAAGCCGAGATATAACGCTCAGAAAAAAATTAGTGTTCGAGTGGTCAGTGACCCGAATCTTGATGAAATTTATATAAGGAAAATTTAAATCCCATTTTAAAGGTTTTGGCTGAAAACAATGTGAATGATTGGAGCATCATCTTTGCTGTACATTTTGAGGATCAAGGACGAGACATTGAAATGGCGGATGAAAAGTCTGTAACTAGTTCATATTCTTATTTAGAATCTGAAAATTGGTGCTGGTCATTATTAAAAACTTAAAAAATCTTTTGAAAATAATCTGAGTAACCAAACCCAAAAATTTAAACAAAAAAATGTAAATTTTATGTTTTACTTTTTGGCCTTTGAAAAATTTCTACTTTTCTGGAATCCAGAAGATTAAAATGCTTAATAGCCTACCCATAAAATTCGGCATATTTTGGCAATTTTTCTAGGTTTATCGAATTACCTAAATAACGTCATCTCACCTAAAAATTTATTAAAATAAATTTCCAAAATTTATTCGCAATTTCAGTGCTCCTTCTCCCTACATCCGTGCCCATTGCAACCAGTGCCGTTCCCATCCGAACTCTTCCGAGCTTCGGAATAATCAGCCTGTCCACATTTACATGGGCATCGTCGATTTTCTGATGCCGTACAGCGAGCAACGCAAGGCCAAATACATGAAAAATCTGAAAGAAAAGATGAAAGTGGACCGAGGAGCCGAACTCATGAACTATGTGAAGGGCGTCGTTTTGGTAAATAATGTTCTAAAAATAAAAATGCATACCGTATTTCCTCTAAAATAAGGTGCCCCTTATTTTTTATTTCAAACTCCCTTTAGAGGGCCCCCTATTTTAGAGGTGCCCTTTATTTTGTTCAAAGGGCTGCTCGGAGAAAATTTGAGAATTTTAGGCCTTTTTTCTGAACAAAAGTAGTTAACCCCCTGGTTTTGTAGGAATTTACCGCACTAGCCCCAGCCTATAGGCCGCTTCTGGGGGGGGGAGGGTAATTAATCACCCCAGAGGGGAGGGAGGGTAATTAATCACCCCAGGGGAAGGGGGAGGGTAATTAATCACCCTAGAGAGGGGGAAGGGGGCCACCTGTCACCTTTAAGCCCAAACCTATTGACCCTTCCTGAAGCTCCATTTCGCGCAATAGCCAAAAGATTTGGCTTAATAATTCATTCTTATTTTTGTACAAATCTAATTTTAACTTTTAACACCTCGACATGAATATAAATTTTTGTTTATTTTTGTTGCACAAACTACAAAATTGTTCATGGCTCGGCAAAATCGGTGAATTCCACATATAAAGGATAATTTGGAGTCAAAAATATTTGACACAGAAACAAAGAAGGGATATTTGGAGGACCGGGCGCCATATGCCACACAAAGAGATCGGAATTGAATTTTTGTATGACACTTCAACGCTGTACGTTGCCATCTCGCACTTAAGTGCCATTCACCTTCAAAACCCCTATGCCTAGCAGATGCCCTGGTTTTGGCGGTTTTGGGTTTGAGGATGAGGCGATATTGGGCTACATACTTATAAGCAAATCCCACCCCTTTCCCATCCATTTATTTTTCTCTTCCCATCCAATGCATCCCTTTCCCGCAATTCCCAATTTTGCCCAAATTTTCCAATTCTTCCATCAAGCTATACCCTTCCATTTCCCTTCATCATTCGCATAAATTTCGCGCATCCTCCCCCCTCCCCATCCCTCCTCAATTCCCATACACAATTCCCTATAAATATGAAAAATTAGAATTTCAAACAAATAAACTTCATTTTTCAACATTTTTTCCCAAATGGCCAAATTTTTAAAAATTCCAAACTCATACCAAAATACCCAAAATCATCCCAGGGCTAATTTTTCCCAAATGCCCGAATTTTTCAAAAATTCTAAAATCATACAAAAATAGGCAAATTTCTTAAAATCCAGAATTGGTTTAAATATCCAAAATTCATGAAAAAATCCACTTTATTCTTTCTTTAATTAGCAAATTCGCCCAAAATTTCACGATGGCCTTAAAACTCCCAACGGAACTCTTGGATGAGATTACCACCTTTGTTGATATGATAACAATGGGAGGGGAAAAAGCAGCGCAACTAGCGCATCTAGGGCGAATGCTAGCCCGTCGTGTGGATATTATAAGAGGAAAAATGGGTAAAATCTCTATTGCTCTCTCTCTCTCTCTCACACCTCAAGTAATAAAAATAGTTAATAAATGTTAGTGGGCGGTCTACCATAACCCCTACTATTAAACATTTATTAATTATAGGAGGAAAGTTTTTATGCTGCCTACCATAGCACATATCAATTTTCTTCCTTAATTTTAATACAACTTTGTCTCATCGTCTCATCAAAGAAAAATTATCCATAATTATTGATCTCATTCCTCAACCAAAGTTAATCCATACCTTCCATCTTCAATTCTTCACTTGCTTTCTAGCCAAAAGCCCTTCACCCACAGTTCGGCACCCCTTCTCCCAACCAATTCCCTCTCCCTCCCAATTCTCCTATCCAATCTTTTCCATCCATTCCATTTATTCTTTTTATTCATCGAACTTTCTTGAACTCAAATGAGTATCAAAGTGTCAGTGAGAAGGGAATGAGATAGAGGGAGGTGGAGGTGGAACGGAATCGAGAGGAATAAAGAGAGAGAGAGAGAGAAATAGAGAGAAAGAGAGAGAGAAAGAGAGAGAAGAAAGAGCGAGAAAGAGAGAAAGAAAGAGAGAGAGAATAAGGAGGGAGAGAGAATAAGGAGGAGGAGAGAGAGAAAGAGGGAGAGAAAGTGAGAGAGAGAGATGGAGATAGAGAGAGAGATAGAGAGAGAGAAAGAGAGAGAGAGAAAGAGAGAGAAAGTGAGAGAGAGATGGAGATAGAGAGAGAGATAAAGAGAGAAAGAGAGAGAGATAGAGAGAGAGAGAAAGAGAGAGAAAAAGAAGACAGAGAAGACAATAGAGGATGATGAGAGTAAGGAGTGAGAAAAAAAGTTAGAGAGCAAGGGATTGATCAGCTTCCAATTTTTCACTATACCTTCCATCATCAATTCTTCACTTGCTTTTTCGCCAAAAGCCCTTCACCCACAGTTCGGCGTTTTATAGGACCTTGAAATGCGACCCTATTTTCCAATCTAATATATTCAAAATACCGGTTTGCGAGCCACTAGCCTCCGATCCACTAGCCGCCATTTTTTGGCATTTACTAAGATTGGGATAGCTATCGGCTTATAGGCTCCCGAAAAGCCAAATTTCTGAAAATACGATTAACAATAAATCAATCAATGAAATAAATACCTTCAAAAACTGTTCAATATATTCAACCCTTGCAGCTTGATACATAACTATCTTGTGGACCACTTCTTCCATATTCTTCTTTTGCATGCTAGGTACACCAACCGCCTTCAACTGTAAAATTTAACAAAAATTGACCCCGCCGTATCAGACATATACTCTAATACTCTAAGTCTATGTTGATGCGAAAAAGCAAAATTTATTTTTTACCTCTCTCTTCCCAGAAGAGATCTATATACTACCCATTGGTTTTGCAAATCAAAAACTAAAAATACCGGCAAAAGAAAAGCCTCCATTGACTTCAGCTTCTTATCCATTTGGAGCATTCCCCCAATGTGGAACCATTCCAGAGTGCGAATTCGATGCTCCAATGCAGCCACCGCTTCACTTAGGTCCTCCATTTTCTTTTCCATCGCATCCATCCGCGGGTTGAGCTGAGCAAATCTCATTCCGTTTACGTCCTCCGCCTTTAGCACCTGTGTCAATTTTCTCTTCAATTCTGCATCCATAGTACACAGCTGAAGCGCATAAAATTAAAACTACTGAAAACGAGAAGGAAGAAGACAGGAAGCAAGGAGGAAACAGCGAAAAAGGAAGCGAATCGATATTTTCGCATGGGGAATTTAGACTAGATTCGAAAATCGAGCTTGTACACGCAGCTGAAGCGTTAGTTTTCAACGAAAAAAGCAAAGGAAGGAGAGGAGAGGGCCGAGAACAAGAGGAAGAGGAAGTGAGCATCGACGAAACAGTCAACAAGGAGGCGACACCATATCGATGTTCCCTCTGGCAAGGCTAATCCTCTTGAGAATCCCTCCCCGATCCCGAATTGCCAATGACAAATGGGAAAAAAGGGCCAAAATTTTATCTAGAATATTAAGCAAATACAAAATATTATTAATATATCAATGCATCATTGTTCCTTCTTCATCTTCTTCGATGGAATCATCATCAAATCGGTTGCCCGGATGTTCACATTGACACATTTGTTGCAAAGCACAAAGTTGATGTGAACTTGTTCACCCTCTCGTTTGGTTGCTTCCGGATTCTTGTAGAGATTTTCCGAGCATTCTTAAATTTTAAAATAAAAAAAAACATTTTTTCATTTTACCATAGCATAATCGGAATGTTAGGATGAATTTGGCCTTAACCAGCTTCCATAAATCATCTCTTGGCTTCTTTGCAGGTGGTTGCTCCGAGTTCTCCAAATTTTTTGAAATTTGAGCATCGGTCTTCATTTGTTGTGTAGCATTTATTTCTTGATCAGCGCTCATTTTAATAGACAAAACAATAAAAATCTGTAAAAAGAAAAGATGAATGAAATACGGGAATTTTGAAAAGCGGGGATGAATGAATGAATGAATGCGGGAATATGAAGGAAGTTTGAAAGCATGCAAAAAGGGGCGTGGCCTAATCAATTTTATGGTTTTGCATTTTCACTTTCTATCCAATCATTTCTATCATTTTCATTTTATCCATTTTCTTATACTTATTTTAGCGCTAATAATAATAATGGTCTTACTAAGCGAAAAATGCGCGCAACTTCTCAAATGCAAAGTCTCTGCTCTTCGGGATCGACTCCGTCATCCCTCCGATCGCGCTTTGGTGCTGGCTAAGCTGAACGGACGCACCGTCCGTACCACCTATGAAGACAGAAACGGCTTCAAAAAATCATTCGCCGTCGGAGGATTAACCCAGCAAGGAGCAGATGCACTAATGGCCTACGGACGCTTGCCTCGCCCTTTTGCCGTCTCTGTTGCGGCGTACTACTACACACGACATCGGATCAAGGTACAATTGTTTATGATCAAGAAACTCAAATTACTTTAAGCTTCACCACCCATATCATGTTTGCATCATCGAGAGATTTCCCGACGGAGCTGAAAATCGCTACTTCCCACTTGAACTTTTGGAACTCGTGGATGATTTTCCCACTCTCCCGACTTGGCTTGGTGCCAATCTTTTTGCGGAACTGCCGATCCAAGAGAACGCCGAGCAAGGTACTCATTGCCAAATAATTTAAATCTCATGTGAATCCAAGAGGAGACCGAAGACAACTGGGGGCGAGATGAATTGACTCAAGATGAATGGTGATGCATCCGTCACGCGCGCGTACCCATTACACGCGCGCATACACACCCACGAAAAAGATGTAAATTTTGATTAATTTACACCAAAAATCCTTAATTTTTCACCCATGTACATCTTCTATAGCTTAATATTGCACTTTTTCTACCTAAAATATGCCTCTTCTCTTGCTTAATTTTTCAACCACCTGTATCTTCTATCCATTAGTGTGAAAAAAGTACCTCTTCCAAAAGCTAATTTTTCACACATCTACATCTTCTCTACCTTAATATTGCACTTTTTCTACCTAAAAATGATATCTTCTCCTGCTTAATTTTTCAACCATCTGTATCTTTCATTTCTTAATTTTACATTCAATTATTAATTCCCATCGAATAAATTTCACATTTATTGAAAATAATTGGGGGAAAAAAAGAAAATAATACATATGAATGCATTTAATAAAATTTATAACAAAATGAAAAATACAATTATTCATCAATTTTAACATAACCAAAATCAAGAACATTGAATGTGCGGGGGTCGACAATCCCCTTGGAAACGACAGGCTTATACATTTTACGAAGAGGGGTGGAAAATACGGAGCCCTGCTTAATGGATGGCCTAAGGAAATTGGGGTATTCCACATGGATGGGATCGATCCGGCCGGTTTCTCCAAAATTAAGCACCCTTTTCTTAAAATTCTGGAAGCGCAGCCCTTGCTCATTGACCACGTCATGCGACAGGGTCATGCTAAAATTATGAAGTAATTTAAGGCTATTTTCTCGAAAAATTTACCTAGGATTATGAAGTAATCCAAGGTTAGATTTTTAATTATATTAAAAACCTACCCGCGTATTTTCAGCACGTATTCCGGCTCCGCGTCTGCTGGTGCCCCTTTCCTCCTCAGCTTGAGGCTAAAATTTTTTAAATTATTCCAAAGTTAAATGCATTTAAAATTTTACCCGTATTGTTTACAGCCTCCGGATACAAACTCCTCTATCACGTGGCCGGGGAATTCATCCGTGAATTGCCCCAAATGAGGGCCTAGATTTATAAAGTGAATTAAGGGTAGTTTTCTCGGAGAAAAACTTACCCAGCTCCAAGGGATTACAGCCCTCCGGGTGCACGTAGATCAGGCTGTCCGTATCCGTGTAGAGCAGAATGCATCCGGGTGTACGAGCCACCTTCTGCATGGCCTTGAGGAGATGGATTCTCGCCTAAAAATTTTTAATAAAATTTTTATTAAACAAAAAGCATACAGCCGATGTTGTGAAGAGCGAGATTATGATATTGCTGCATGCATGCTCCTCGACCTAAATTTTGTAAATCAAAATTAGTGTTTGTTGAAAATAAAGACATACCTCAGTTTATTCCTTTAGGAGTAAACCAAGGTTGGATTTTTTATTAAAATAAAAAACCTACCCAATCCAGCTTCTTTTGGTAGCCGATGAGGACGGTTTCAGGAGTCAGTTCATCCAGCGAGCAAACATCCACCGACTTATCCGCAAACAGCTTCCCCAGATCTGATGGTTGATCCGTGACCAAGCTTTGGACAAGGCCATGGTTCTTCAGCGAGAACCGTCCCCCTGAAAATTTTAATTCGATAAATTACTCATGGAAAATCACTTACAAAGGTTGTTCACCGCAAGCTTGGCAAGAGCTCGCTTTCCGGGATTCCTTGCCATTTTGCTTGGGTCGATGTCAAAGCCGAATTTGTCCATGCATTCCTTGATGAACTGCGCTTCCGCTGCTGCATCGCCTGCAATTCCCTTTTCAAATCCGCTGGCCTAAAATTATGAAGTAATTTAAGGTTATTTTTCTCGAATGAAAAATGAAAATTACCTCGATCTTCCGCTTCAAAAATTCCCGCATATAGCCTTTGAAGATGTTGTCATCGCCATTGGAATAATCCAGCACGCGATAGAGGTGCGTGACTTTGTAACCTTCCTCCAATGCAGCCTCCAACTCCATTGATGTGCATGTGGTTACCTAAAATATTTGTTCAGTTTTATTGAAAAAAATAAAAAAACTACCCAGCCTCGCTGCCTGTCGGTATGGTTGCAGCTGTAGTCGAACTTTACGGCTCCCTCGGGGTATTTTTTGGCACAACTCATGCACAGCGGGAAGAGGAGGCGATCGTCGACTCGGACCGGGAGCACTGGGATGATGTTTTTTCGCGGAGGCACAATAAAAGCCTTGATGAGGGCCAAGGGATAATCGTTGTCCTCGGGGCGAGTCCACGGCTCCTTCAATATTTCATCGATGATGTAGAGCATTGGATGGCCGATCGGGTATTGCGTTATAAAATTGATAAACGGGTAAAGGCTGGTGACGTCGAAATAGGAGATTTTCTCTCCTGACCGCAAAGCGTGGAAGAGTTTAAGCGGTCCCGTTCGGCCTGAAAAAATTTTCTATTTAAAGTAACCAACGGATAGATTTTTACCGCCCATGAACGCTGAACGAATGTTTAGCGGGCCAATATCCTCCGGGATGCTATCGAATTTTTCCCGCATTCGCTCGGGAACAAAATCAAAGCCCAACTTTGCACTGCATCCTTGGATGAATTCCGCGTCCACTTCCATATCAGCCTTCAGCATTTTGGTTATTTCGCACTCCCAAAATACATCCTCAAAATATTTAGTGTATTAAGGTTAGCTTTAAACAAACTTACAACTCTGCCCACTTGCTCACGAATAAAAGCCAATCGTTTAGCATCAACTTCCCGGTTGATGCCAGCCTTCTTTCCATTATTCATTATCTGCTGATCATTTGGGAAGCAGCTTGGGCACGAGTGCCACACACAGCCTAAAAAATAGAATTATTCCAAGGATAGTTTTGCGAGAAACCTCACCGTTAACTTCAATTCCGTAGGGCTCAGCTCCTCTCGTAATCCATCCATCCAATTTGTAGTTCCCGATCTTCTTTTCACCTTCCGACGAACGGGCGTGCTGGATGTTGCATTTCTTCTCAAAGGCATACCAATTAAGGAATCGAAGTGCCAGCAAGCTTTGGCGGTCCCTAGAATTATGAAGTAATTCAAGGTTATTTCAACAAAAAAATACCTAAATTTATTTCGGTAAATATTTTTCTCGATCGAAAAAATATACCTCAGTTTATTCCGAATCGGAATAAACCAAGGTTGGATTTTTAATAATATTAAAAACCTACCTAGAATTATGAAGTAATTCAAGGTTAGCTTTTTATTGAAAATAAAAACTGACCCATGATCGTAGCCTCTGTCGCTCACAATTGCCAATTTGCGTGCATCCAAATGGTTGGCCCTGAAGTGCCGCATGCAGGCAGCAGCGATGGTCATGCAATCCCGGAGGACATCGATGCCATCATGAGGCTTTTTGTAGACTGGACGATCGGCTTTTCCATCAGCGGTCACAGCGGGGCGCTTTGACACCTCCATGAATTCACCGCGAAAGGCAACCATTCCTGCCTAAAATTTATTTCAATAAATTAAGGTTTGATTTTTTAAATAAAATTCAAAAAATATACCATCAGGATGTCCACATCATTGGTGCAATAGCTAAAGAAATCAAAATTTTCTAGCTGAAAATAATTTTTTACCTGGCCAATTCTTCATCCAGCAAAAACGGTTCGTTCTTGTGAACCGCAAACCAAGCGTCGAACTTTGCCCGCGTCGATGGCATCATCCCGGCAGCCAAGTAGTCATCTTCTTGCAACAGAATCGGGCGCCTAAATTTATTTCAGTAAATTAAGGTTATTTTTCTCGAAGAAAAAATACCTAGGTTGATAAAATAAACCAAGGTTGGATTTTTAATTTTATTAAATTAAAAACCTACCCATAGTTTTCCGGGCGATTCGCCATATGAGGGAAGAAGGGCTTTTCTTCCACGTCCAAACCGAAGGTCGGCACCTAAATTTATTTCAGTAAATTATTATTATTTTCTTGAATAATTACCTAGGTTTATGAAGTAAACCCAGGTTAGTTTTTTTGAAAAAAAACTTACCAATGAGGCGAGCGATGTTGGTATCAAGTTGTAGGAATCGCGGAACACCACGAGTGGGTTTTTGCCCTTCTGCTGTCGGATTTTCAGCTCATAAAGCTTGTTGCCTTTCCGGATCATTTCCGGAATGATTCCTTGATGAAACAATTCCTTGAAGACGATGACGTTGTCAAATTTGCCTCCTAAAAAGTAAATAAAATTTCCATTTTCAAAGAAAAAATCTTACCGTAATGGCTGTACGCATAGGTAGCGTATTTGCTGGGGAGCTTGTAGAGGATCCATTTGACGAAATCCACCAGAGGATGGCGGGTGACAACCATTTCATCGACATTGGTCCTCTGGAAGGATCTCTCGCAGAAGGCGATGGTCCTGTGATCACCGCACACCTCGCATTTATGGGTCCCTTTCAAGCTCTTCTTCCATTCTCCCGATGAAATGCAATCCGGACAGCAGATCTTGGCTGCAATAAAGTTGGGCACATGCTTCCGTTTCTGTTGTTGCGTGGCTGGAGAGCTGGGATCGGCAAGCTCGTGCTGCGTCGTTTCCATATCAAAGGCGACAAATCGGCAGGGCTTGTCGTAGGGCTTGATTTCCAGTGGCATAATGTAGCATCCCTAGATTTATGAAATAAAATAAGTTTAGTTTTTTCAAAAACCTACTCTTTTTGGGTCGTGATAATCATGACACTTGTTGCACCATTTCTCGAAACAAACATGCCCCTGGAAAAGTTTGCCTATGCCATTATTGCTTAAAGCTAAGCTTACTCGGCCCTTTCGCTGAACATCCTTGACCAAATAAATTACATGGCAATTGTCGCATTGTTTGCTAAGGCGACAGAATCCACAACTGCGGTGCCAGTTGTAACAATCTTCCGAGTAGAAGGTTTTGCCGCAAGGAAGACAATTTTTCTCGTAGCCATTTTCAGGCTTACACGGAAAACCTGGACCCATACGTGAGCTTAAAAATTCATTCTTAAAAAATTTTTTTGCCTAAGCTTTTTACCATTTGACACAGCGAGCCTTACAAGCCATTTCATGTCGCGAGGCCTTATCATAGGGATGTTCACAGCTGAGGCAATACGGTTGCCCAAACAATCCGTTGACATTGCGGACACCGTGGAAATGTTTGTTGTCCACGTGGTAGAGGATGATTGGAGTATTGTAGTCGACAGCACCCCATTGATATGACGGCGCATATGACCCAATGTCCGAAAACAGAAAAAATCTGAACCGGAACCTGCCAGCATAATCGTTGTTCCATTTGGCGATCACTGCCGGCACCCAGTGTTCCGCTTTATACTTTTTCTCATTCATTGGCGCATTGATGGCTCGCATCAGACTCAAGGCATCATTTTTCATCTCGTTCTCCAGACCGCGGTTGTTCAGGTAGTCGTAAAATCGCCATCTTTCCCAGCCGGCAACAGCATGCATGAGAGTGGCGACAAGCGCATAAAATAAGCAGCGGCCGTCGTTGTTATCGATCTGAAAATTTTAGGACTTATTTACGAAATTATCGGGAAGAAAACCTTGATTAATGATTTTTCGCTAACACGATGATGGGTAGTTTTCTCATTATTGCCGCCGACAAATTGGCGCTCAGTGGGGAGTTGGGCTTTATTGACACAAGTAACCGCCACTTCAAAAGGCTCACCCTTCATAATGAAAATTTTCCAATTAGAAATAACCCCAACTTATTCTTCCGAGAAACTTACCCAAAGCGTGATCCCCTCCTGCTTCTTGCTTTGCGCAGCCTTGAGAAATAAGTTGAGAATTGCCTCGGCATTGTTTTCATTGATCGGTCGGATTGGAGTCCCCAAAGCTGGATGGAGAAGCTTGCTGGTGACGACACATCCGAGATGGTCGGGCTTTGCTCCAAATTTCTCAGTTCCTTGCAGAATTGCTTCATCGATACAATGCTGGAAAATGCTCTTGAGAAGAGCTTCAGGATCATCCGGAAGTTTGGTGATGGAGAAGCGGGACTTGTTGTTGATGAACTTGAACTTGGAGTTTTGCTCCACGATGCCGTCAAGTTTGGTGACGTAGTCCTTGATGGTTGAACCGCTCCCACTTTGGTTTTCAGGTGCCAACAAATTTTCAACGAAAAAGCGCGGGCGCTTTACCGGTGGAGGGAAAAGATGGGGAAGCAATCCAATAATAGAAAAAGGGTTAGGACGTTTGGGAGGACGATTGTCCATTTTTAATCTAGAGTGAAAAGGGAGGGTGCATGTGCAAGAAGAATACGATGGATAGATGGAAATTTCAGAATGTATGTTTATATTTTTTAAATTAATTTTTATAAGTGCAATTGTAAATGCAAAAAAAGGACCAGAACCTGCCAGCATAATTACGTAGTTCTTCCAATTGCATAAAAACAATAGCATATAAACTTGGCAATAACGAGATAGTCTGGCTCATAAGTGAGCCAGACCCCCGTTTTGCTCTGGCAAAATGTCAATTTATGGAGGAGGGGAATGTAGCAATAACGAGATAAAGCCCGGCTCGTAAGTGAGCCAGACCCCCGTTTTGCTATGGAGAGGAATTGAGGGATGTTCTTATTAAATCCACAGATTCGAAGAAATTATAGGCCATATTATTTTATAATTTATGATGCGAGGGATAAAATTATTTAAGAGATATGAGATGAGAAGAATATTTTTAGAGAAAAAGATTTTAAGATTTTGAAGGGACCATCTTGATAAATACTTATGAGTATTAAATATATTTTATGGGCATTGAGGGAATATACTATTTTATTTTGAATTAAAAAAATTTTTGATAGAGAAAGAGAGAGAGAGAGGATACATAAGATTTTTAGAGGGAACATCTCAATAAAGGGGATAAACTTATGAAATTTTGGGGACCATCTCGTTTAAATGAATATTTTATATGAACAAAGGGAGCCAGGAGCAGGAGGGAGGGAGAAATGGGAGCCAGGAGGGAGGGAAATGGTAGCCAGGAGGGAGGGAAATGGTAGCCAGGAGGGAGGGAAATGGGAGCCAGGAGGGAGGGAGAAATGATGCCAGATGCCCTGTGGCATGAATGAATGAATGGGGATAGCATCTGGCTTCCACCTCCCCCTAGCCCCGCCCACTCCAACATCCCAAATGCCTTCCAGCAAGCCCCGCCCACTCCATAAGCAATTAGCCAAAAAACATTTTATTCAGCATTTTCTTTACGAAAAAATCCGGATTATTTACAATGTTTAATTGATGAAGAAATTGATCAAATGAATAATTTTGAGAAAGAAAATTAATAAAATAAATGCAATAATGAGCACATGTATTGCTGAGGGGAGATTGGTAAGGCTTATTATTTCGTCTAATTCGAGGGAATGTGTTGAGAAAATTTGTTATAAATGGAGGAATTGGCAAAGCCAAACTATCAAAATAGATCACTTCGTGTCCTTTTGCATAAATGGCCACCCAATGCGACCTAAATTTATAAATCTAGGTAAGCTATTTATATCCAAAACCTACCCTTCTTGTCCGTGGGGATCAAAATTCACAATTAAAGCCTTTGGATACTGTAGCGATTCCGGGGAAGGGAGACGATCACACGGGAAGCACCCGAGGAATATCTAGGTTTATAACCAAGGTTAATTTTCTCGAAGAAAAATTTACCTTTCTTGTCGTTGGGTTGCTCCTCATTATCCTTGTAATCTGTTGGCTGTCCATTGACGATTAGCTCAAATTCCTTGCGCTGTTGGCGATCTCGCGAAAATGCAAATTTTAACCACAAGATTGATCGCAATTGATAAATGATGAGGCTGACAATACTCATTGAAAAGAGTGCGACCTATAATTATGAAGTAATTATAGGTTATTTTTATTGAAAATAAAAATTTACCATAGTCCAGCAGAAAACATGCCCGTAATAATCACCATCTGCGGGTATTTCCTTGCAAAGCTGAATAGATGGAAATGGAATAGGTGCATGCACGTGGGATTGTTGATGGCGGTCTTTGCTTCCAGGCAAAGTTTCGGGGTGAAATCGGCGTTGGTATTCTTCTAACCCCAAACGGCGTAAATATTCCGAATATTCGGGCAATTCGGTGGTTGTGATCCCCAGCTCTCGGTCTTGTTCTCGTTTATATTCATCGGAATAATCAATTTTTGCCACCACGGGCAAAGATATTCGGAGGAAGAATACCGAGTAAAAGAAGGATGTTTGAGTAAACATTTTTATCTAAGGTGAAAAGGAACAATAATTAATGGAAAATGAAAAATTTACAAATGAATGATCAAATGGTTGTATCTGTTGCAATATCGCGGTTTTTATCCACCATGAATACTGAATCTGCCTCGCCCATCACTATGAGCATCAAGCCTCCGGCTGGCACCTAGATTTATGAAGTAAACCAAGGTTAGATTTTTTCGAAAACTTACAGCTTCTCGGAATAGAATATTCACTGCAGTAGTTCCTTTTTTGATGAGATCAAACATGCCTCCTAGATTTATGCAGTAAATCTAGGTTATTTTTCTATAAAAAATTTACCTTGGTCCTCTCCGCTGTTGGTCAAATTGAAGACATAGATGCAATGGGTAAATAGAAATTGTTCGTAGCTTATCCCATTGGAATTAAGCGAGTTTGAAAAGCCAACTGCCTCATTCATGTCCAGAAACGGTCTGATAGCCAGTCGATTGGCATAGTCCAAGTCGTATCGCGCTTGAGGATAGGATCGACTAAATAAGTAAATTAAGATAGTTTTTATTGAAAATAAAAAACCTACCCATTGGCTATGATGCTAAGGTCCCGAACATTAAAGTGTTGAAAGTTGAATGGGCTCCGCCGTTGATCTCCGACATAGTCGGAATTGGCAACCAAACCCAATGTAACCTGAATTTCAGTAAATTAATGTTTCGATAAAAAAACCTACCCTTCTCGGGATTTGTTCCATGAACAAATTTGCATTGAATTCATAGCGCCTAAAATTATGAAATAATTTAAGGTAGGCTTTTCATTGAACAATGAAAACTTACCCCGGGCTAATGAATAGCGATTTCATCATGGTTTTCCGCACAGCATAGCGAGCAGGATTTGTTTCCAACTTTCGTGCTAATTGTAGGGCCAATCCATCCATAAGATTCAATTTCTTGCAATAGAGCTTCAGGGCAACGATTTCCAGATGATAGCGTGGAGGCACCGCCTGGCCTTCCACAAGGGGTGCAATGAGTACAAATACACTCTCATTTGGTTGTATGGTGATGTCCAGCTCGCAGCTAAGCAAGATTTGCTAAAAATAAGCCTATGCATAAAACTTACTGATTGATGAGGTATTGTGGCTGATTGAAGAGATCTGCATCGATTTTGCTTATAAATTGCGCTCTACTGCTGAATTGGAAAAGATTCTTGCGTGTAATGAAGCCTTGGCCATTTTCTAGAATGGTTCCTTGATCACCAAAATATCCTTCAGCATTAAGATGGGATTCTTTTGCAGTCCTCGGGAAGGATAGCTCATGCGAGAGATAAGTCTTATAGGCCATTAAAGAATTGGAATTGAAAATTTCCCGCCTAAATTATTTTTAAGCTTGGTTTTTAATAAAAAAAAATACCCATTGATTGCTATTCGCATATTGTTGATGAAGGTTTGCCCGATTAGCTGAATCGGAGCAACATTATCATTGGCCATGAGATTCATGAGTCTTCCATCCGCTCCCTCCTTCCGAATTTTCATCTCTGCGAACAGATAGCATTTTGATAGGTCAATGTAGTTTTGGGATGAAAATATTTTGAAGTGATATGGCGTATCCGTAAGCGGATTGCTTGGAAGAATCTCAAAAACTTTGGCCTAAAATTATGAAGTAAATTTAGGTTTGTTTTCATTGAAAACTTACCGAAGAAACCGTAACATTTGTAGGAGGGATGCTGAAAAAGTCCACAGCACTCGTCACGGAGTCCACGCTTTGCCCGTCGATTTTATGAAAAGCCATTTTGAAGAATGATTTAGTAAAGTCCTAAGAATATTCAAATGAGGATTCTATGTCTGGGTTAAAAAACCTACCGAAGGTGTCTGATCTAACTCGCTTTTTTGGTTTCGTAATGGCTCTTCCAATGAGTGTTTGATGGGAAAGGAATGGTGGTCGCTTTCTTTTTATACGTCGCCCTGTTCCGAATTGCTTTGGCAAGCCGCCTAGAATTATGAAGTAATTCAAGGTTGGTTTAAAACAAAAACCTTTATCTAGCACCGTGTCGATGCCTCGCCTTCCTTCTTGAAGGAAAGTTTCCTTCAGTGGGGCTCCTTCAGTCACAACTTTGTCTAAAACTCGCTGTCCGGTATTGAGTGCCTCTTGGCCTAGGATTATGAAGTAATCCAAGGTTAGTTTTCTCGAATGAAAAACTTACCAACGGCTGTCCCAACTTTTCGAAGAAGTGGCAAGAAAAAGCGGTATATTCCACGGAATATGTCACCTACGCCTCCAGAGCCTGTTTGTATACCCTTAATTATGAAGGAAATCAAGATTAGTTTTCATAAATTATTACCCAGCCGCGTTGATAGGGTGGGGATCCTCGGAAGATTGCGTATGTAAGGGGATCGGCTCCGGTTTGATCTTCGCCAATTAAATTAGTTGCTCCTGCACCAGTTTGAGTAAGGAACAGGTCTTGATAACCGGATAAACTTGGATCGAAAATTACATGCACCATTTATCGAATGAATGAAGAATGAATGAATTTACAAGATGGGAATCAAAAGTTGATCGTTTTCTTAAATATCAATACAGCCATCACTGTTCCATAGGAAAAGGGTACTAGACGCCCATTGTCCATTGTTCGCAATTCAATTTCAATTTCTGATACTTCTTTTGGCATCACGCGAGCAAAGATGGGTGTATCATAAATCTTCTCAGTGTATTCCCTTAATTTATGTAGTAAATCAAGGTTAGATTTTTATTGAAAAACTTACCCTGGAATTGCTCCTGTAATGGAGACCACGCGCAGCAGTGAGCTGAGCGTGTTTCCAATAATGCTTGGTTCGATTAAACCCTTAAAATAAAATTCGTAAATAAATAATTTTAGTCCTCACCTTGCTGTACACAGCAAACGATGAAAATCCTCCTCGTAAGTCACATCCATATTTTGCAATTTCATTGTTTACCACATATTGTGGATTTTCAAATCCAAGAACATAGCCGAGTTGGGGCGATAGTGAGATGAAATCTATGCGCGAATCGGTAAAGAGAGCCTTGAATCGATCAAAATCCTTGTGGTATTGAAATTCCACTGAATCGATAATCTGACGAATTTGGCCTAAATCTGGTTCCGCTTCATCCTTGCCACTTCCAAGAAGGACAGAAAATAATCGAGAAGCCGTGTTTGTAGGATTCAAAAGCGAAGATTTAACCGGATCTTGTCGCGGTTCCTGTTCTCTCTCCACTTCTTCATGGTTTTCTAGCAATTCATTTGCATTTTCGAGTGGTGGGGACAAGAGAGGTACAGTCTCCTGCTCAGCTTCGATATTCTTTTTATCTTCCTCCTCCCGTCTCTTCTTTTCTTCCTCCTCCCTTCTCTTTTTCGCTTCTTCTCGTTTCTTCTCTTCCTCTTGTCTCTTTTTCTCTTCATCATCTCGTTTCTTCTTCTCTTCCTCCTGTCTTTTTTTCGCTTCTCCTTCTTGTTTCTTTTTCTCTTCCTCTTCCCTTCTCTTTTTCGCTTCTTCTTCTCGTTTCTTCTTCGCTTCTTCTTCTCGTTTCTTCTTCTCTTCCTCCTCTCTTTTCTTCTCTTGCTCCTCTCGTCTCTTTACGTGCTCTTCCTCCTCTCGTTTCTTCTTCTTCTCTTCCTCCTCTCGTTTCTTCTCTTCCTCTCGTCTCTTTACTTGCTCTTCCTCCTCTCGTTTCTTTTTCTCTTCTTCATCTCGTTTCTTTGCTTCCTCTCTTTCATCCTCGTTTTTATCTCCGAGACCAATTTTATCCAAAAATTGCTCCGCTCTATTCTTCTCTCCCTCTTTAGGGCGCGATCCAATCAAATCATCCAGCAGATCCCTTCCTTTAATCGATTTGCTCTTCGCATCATCAATTAATTTAGCCTTCTTTATTTCTTCATCCTCTGGCAGTTTCGGCGAGAAAGTTTCATCAATTCTTGGCGGAGATTTTAGATCTTCTTCATCGATTCTTGGCGGAGATTTTAAATCTTCTACAGCCGATCTTTTTCTTCGGGTCTCAATTCGAGGGGGGCTAACATATTGGTAGTCGCTCTTCCCAATAGATTCAATACTTTCACTTTGATGTTTCAAAGTGGCAGCGAGAAATTCACGCAAACTCTCAATCTTCGTGTGGGAGGCCTTTGGTACGGGAATGCGTAAAACTCTTTGGCGCTTATTGTTATCCACAGTAAAATGAATATTTATGGCTTGGTCATCGAGAGTGCCAAGGGTGGAAGGCCTAGAATTATGAAGTAATTCAAGGTTGGTTTTTTGAAGAAAAAACTTACCAAGAATAGGCAAATGTAATACTATGGAGACCAACAACCCATGTGCCATTAAACCGGAGAGGTCGTGGCAAACGAACTCGAAATTTATTTGGCGCATTTTCCGGGTAATCCGTACTATTGCTGGGCAAATGGACAAAGAATGTATTGGACATATTTATTAATCTGAATAAACGAACAATTGAATGTGAATGAATGATGAATGTACAATATGAAATAATGATTGCGATTTTATACAAGTTGTGATTCATGGATCCATTCTGGTTCCGGGTAGCCAATGAATTTAACCAAAAGTTCTTTTGTTCCATCTGGTGTGGTCCTCTTTCTCAACACCCTCTCAATGCGATAGGTGGTGTCTGCATCTCGGCGCACCGGAGCAAGCTCTTCTCCGTAGAAAAATCCCTAAAATGAATGAATATTTAAGCAATATTGCTAATAATAAAGTACCTTGAATTTTTCTCCTTTCTCATCTCGAAGTTTGTAACGGATTGGGCGCATGTGTGATTTGACCGCATCCACCTCCTAAGAATATTTGAATATTTTTTAACAAATAAAAAACATACCAAAATTTCATCTCCATAATTTGGTATATAGCCCTTTTCGAATTGTCCTTTTGCCACACTCATTCGTACCGTCTGCCCTGTCTTAAATTTTGGCTTTCCAGTCCTCTTTTTGCTAAATAGAGAACGATGAAGTTCTTTGCCGTAAAGTTTCATCCAAATCTGCTGGGCATTCTTAAAGTTGATATCAATGGGGCGGAGGCCGTCAGGCAAAGCACGGGAAGGCGAGCGATTGATTCCATCCGCAATTTGTTGTATGATGTTTACCTTGATTTATGAAGTAAATCAAGATTTATAATGAAAACTTACCCAATTGAGGGATTTATGCTGAGCGAAAAACCGATATAGCCTTCCTTTGATTGTCCGAATTGCCCTCTCTGCAAGGGCTGCTTTAACCGATGAGTGAGCCGATTCATGCTTGTCAATTTCCTCCTCCTCGAACAATTTCTTTAATGGGGCATTCCTGAATTCTAACCCTTTATCTGAGAAAATTCTATGTGGCATCATCGGCATCTGGGCGAGCAATTTTTTGAATCCCTCCACCATGTCATTGGCCTTCTTTGATTTCAGCGGTTCAACAAAAATGTGTTTAGAGAGAACGTCAATAGCGAGAAGCAAATAGCGATTACCCTTGTTGCTTCGAGATAGTGCTTGGAAATCTGCCAAATCCACTTGAACATCGGTCATGAAACCGGTGGGCACAGTTTTTGCTCTCGGAAAATGCACCCTTCGAGGGCGCATAAGGGTGTAGGTCCGATGCCCTTCGAGATAATCCTTAACATCCTTTTTGCTAATCCGATTTCCTAGCTCCTTCTTGGCTTCTTGCTAAGAAAATTTAAGATTTTTAAGGTTGGTTTTCTATTGAAAATAAAAACTTACCCACAGTCTTTGAACTCCTGCAAAGGCTGACGATGATGCTGGATTATTGTAGAGTCGATCCAGGGTATCCTTCACCGAGGGCCTAAATTTATTTCAGTAAATTAAGGTTATTTTTCTTGAAGAAAAAATACCTAGATTTATGAAGTAAATCAAGGTTTTTTTTCTAAAGAAAAAACTTACTCCATCTTTGTGGCTTAAATCTGGTTGTTCGAAGACCTTCTCTTCTTTGATAAGGTTGAACCGATTGCTTTCGCTTTTGCTTTGCCGAAAGAGCTTTCGAAGAGAAAACAGGACCCGGTGTGCCCTGATCAACCGCTACTGGATCAAAAATTGTTTGTTTTCTCATTTGTTTTGTTGCTCTTGGAGGCAAAGTTTCCCGCCATTTACGCTTTTTTAAGATTCTCGACACATATTGACCGGGATTTTGTAGTTCTCGGATTATTTTACGGGCTGTCCGACGTCGTCGGGGTTCAGATGGCAAAGGAGGTGGGGGCTCATCATCAGATAGCCATTCTTCTTCTTCCGCATTTCGAGGAGCAGGGACCAAGCGGGATTTCAATGGTCGTTGATCTACAAGATCTTCTCCTCGTCGCTTTGTCCGTTGGCGGGGTGGAAATTGTAGAGGAGGTCGTCCCTCTCGGGCAACATCAAGTCTACGACGAGAGGTGGAGGGTTGGGGTTCTAATTGCTCATCTGGTATTGGAGCTAGAAAAGGATCCAATTCAGCTCGCTCCGTAACTAATCGTCTTCGAGGAGGTGGTCGTCGCAATCGCCCTCTGTTAACCGATGGCGGATTTTGGGGTGCTTCTTGTTCAAGCAATCGATATTTTGCTGGAAGTTCAAAATCAGCGATATCCAACGGTCTTTTAAAAAGTGGTCTATGAGGTTGTCGTTCCTCCCGTCGAACGGGTGCACGGCGTCGGCGATGAGAAGGTGGAGGTGCTGCCCCTGGTTGCGCCGGTGGGGCAACGGGGGCACCGGGTTGTCGCGGCGGAGCCGGTGGAGTTGGCGAAAAGGAGGCCGATGGAGGGCTGGGTGGAGGAGGGGGCTGTTGTCTACCAATCTCGCGGCTGTTGTGGTGATGAGGCGGTCTTGTGGGATTAAACTCAATTGCAATTTCTTCCTCATCACTGTCATCTGCCCTTCTGACCAATGCTCTAAGCCCCTTGCTGAATTCAACCTTTGCAGGTTTGTTTTCATGCTCACTTCGCAAATGCAAATATTTAGCTAATTGTTGATTATAAAGCAAATTTTTGGTATTATTATTAATACGCTGTCGTTTTGTTCTCTCCAAAGCTTTGCGAGCAAAGTCCAAATTAATGTTGCCTGTATCGCTGTTGGTAAGACCACGATAAATATCTTCGGGAACGAGGACGAGTTTGGAAGCCATTATTGCTGCTCACTACCGAGTACTTTAGAGGTAACTGATCGCGCTAGATCGATGAGAATGGGTGTAAGGAGTGCTGCAAAGAGCGGTCCGGCTCCGCTTCCTTTTTGAATTAACAATTTCCTGGCCCCACGTTCGCTGCGCTTCCGCGAAAGACGGCGAACAAAATCGGCGTATGGTAAAAGTCGTTTCTTTTGACGAGTGGTCAAATGAAAACGAGAATTGAGAATATTTAAACAAATCTCCACGAGTGAAAGAAGTTGATCCGCACCGGCTCTCTTCAAAAGTTTTTTTCGGTTGTTATCGGATTTAGTACGAGCTAATGAACGAAGAAATTGGGCGTTGATTTGGACTAATGGGCTAATATTTGTCTGTTTAGGAGAGACCATTTTTAGGAATGAAAATAATGCTTTCCCCTTCCTCTCTGTCGTCTTTAAATATACCACTTCGTAGCTTTAATGTTGGATCTGATGCGGCATGCATATCAATCAAAATGTATCCATATGGTTTGCTGGTTGCTTGTCGGTATGAATCGAGAAAATATCCAAGCCGTCGAGGAAATAATTGAACTCCAATGTTGCGAATAGATAGTTCTGAATTTGGGCTTCTCATAAGCACTAAATATTGAGCATTTTGTCTGGGCACCCTCAATTTTCGATCAAATAGGGCCTGTGTAACGAAGATAACCGAGAAATTTTGATGATGAGAGTCCTTTAGGTAGTATTCCGAAAGTTGCTGTTCCGAAATGGATAAGAGAAGGTCGTCAAGCACGAGCAGCAAGGGTTTAGGCATTCGCTTAATCAAATCCGCTGGTGGAACACCCGAATATACACTGACGCCGGAGCGTTGAAGGATGGGAACTGTTTCGGACATTTCCCCGAAACAATAGAGGATAGAAGCAGGTGGAGGATGCATCAAATCGGCTGATTCAGCGATGAATTTGAGGAGAAAGGTGCTTTTCCCACTTGAACTGGGTCCCGAAATAATCATTCCGAAGGGGTGTTTAAATTTGAGGTCTTTATCCGAGATGGAATTAGTGCTAAGCATTATGAATAATGGAGTACTGGGGATAAATAAGTGAATAATGGAATAGTAGGAATAAAATTAACAATGGAAGATGGATTGAATATAAGTTATGGAGATTGGGTATCAGTCATAGAATCCTCTGTCACATCTTCGATCATTTGTTTCGGCGGGGGAGCGGTGAATTCCACCCCTTCTTCGATGCGAGCAAGCGGTCGCTTATGTCCCGATGAGCCTAAATCGAGTCCGGTCGTTGCTGCCGCAACACTGCCCATAAATTCTTGAACCTCTTGCCATTCATTGTCATTGTCCGGAGTCTCTTTCTGATGCTCCAAACCGAAAGTTGCAGCGGAGATGCTCTCCATGAAATTTTCTGCCAGTTCGGGAGGTGGTGGTGGAGGGGGTAACAAGGATCCCGTGGAAATTTCTGAATAATTAATTATTAATATTCATGCATATTTCTAACCTTGAGGAGTTTGGGTTCCAACATCCAGGCCTGTAGTTGCAGCCGAAATGCTGTCAATGAATTGCTGTGCCATTTCGGGGGGTGGCGGTGGTGGAGGAAGCATTGCGGATTTTGCTAATATATAAATTCATAAAAATTCAAAGAAAAAACTTACCTTTTGATGGCTTGGGGGTCTTCATGAGTACCGGCTTAACATTGTTGTCAGCTGGGCATCCATGTGGGATATTGAAAGCATTTCCTTTGGCTTTGAATTTGATAAATGTGTGTCCCGGCAAATCACGGATGTAGTCAAAGGGTACGAAGCGTGGCTTTAGATGTTCGTTCCAAACTGTAACTCCTTCTTTTGTGATCAGTTTATTGACATCAGCGAGCGGGTCCATCGGGATAATCACTGGATTGGCAATTCTGTCGCTGGTCACTTTAATCCCAGCCGAAATGTTGTAAATTGATACAGGTGGTATGATTTCATTTATTAGGGCTAGTTTGTCTTGCATGTTGATAGCCATTGGTGAAATTGGTAAATCTAGAAACACGAGGGAAGGTAAAGTGGAGATATGCGCGAAAAAAAAAATGGGAGAATGAATGAATGATGAAGAAATTCTATAGGTATCAAGAATGAGTTTTAGCATCCAAATTAGCTCCGCCCACTTTTTGAGGGTTAAAGGCATCCCAACAAATTGTATGGGATAACTAAAAAATTCTCTAAGAGAATCTCTTGAATAATCTGCAGGATAATCCCCAGATTCTCTTGGAGAATCTCCCTCCGCCACCCTTCTCTACCCTCTGCTCTCCATCAACTCTTCGCACTCTCACCTCACCATCCATCCATCCATCCATCCATCAAGGAGTCAAAAATGAAAGTCATAAAGTCAATTTATGCAATTATAAAATGTGTGAAAATGAGAAATAAAATTGATTATTTTACATCTTCGGAGGATGCAGTGATTTGTTAAAAGTGTTAATTATGCTATTAATCTAGCTTTAAAAGGTAGCTTTTTTGTGGTAATTAATTGCCTTTGGCTAGAGTGTTAATTAAATCTGAGGTGTTAATTATCCTACAAGAATAGCTAATAGTGTGATTAATTACCCTCCCCTGCTCTAGGAACGGCCAATAGGTTTAGGCTTAAAGGTGACAGGTGGCCCCCTCCCCCTCTAGGGTGATTAATTACCCCTCTCTCCCTCCCCTCTGGGGTGATTAATTACCCTCCCCCTCCCCCAGAAGCGGCCTATAGGCTGGGGCTAGTGCGGTAAATTCCTACAAAACCAGGGGGTTAACTACTAACAAATTATCTTTTTTAAATGCAAAAGAGCCTTCAAAATAAAGAAAATATTCAAATTTTTTCATTTTGGTTCTAAAAATAATCAATTATATTAAAAATTATAATAAATTTATTTAAAAAATTCAAAATTCAAGAACCGCGCAACACTCACATCTTTTCGTACCATTCTAGTAGTGTCTTTATTATTTTAAGTGCCACTTATTTTAGAGGTGCCCTTTATTTTTTTCATTGTCATAACTTGATGCCCCTTAGTTTAGAAGGCCCCTTATTTTAGAGGAAATACTGAATCTTATTTTTCCTAAAATACCGTATTTCCTGTATTAGACCCCCCGGGGGATTTATTTTTCAACCCCCCTCCAGAGGGGGGGTCTATTGCAGGGGGGGGACTAATTGCAGGGGGGGGGATTTGTATTTCAACCTCAGTTTTGAAGAAGGGGGTACTATTTTTCGACTCCATTTTTTGAGGGAGAAAATATTTTGAGGGAGAAAATTTGCATAACAATCAGTCAGAAATGTCATCCATTCGTTTATATGCATTTGTAGCCTAGTGGATAGTGTTCCAGACTGCAGTCTCCATTGTTCGAGTCCCGGTGGACGAAATTATTTTTTAACACTATTTATCAGACAAAAAATACTAAAAAGAATTTTTTTTTCATTAGCGAACCAAAATTTTTTTTATATTCAAAATTATGATGTATGGAAAATGTTATGCTGGACAGCTAAAATTAAGATTACTAAAATACATCCCCAAAGATAGGGTCCCGGACCAAAATACACCCCTAAAGATGACGTCCCGGACAAAAATACACCCCTAAAGATGACGTCCCGGACCAAAATACACCCCTAAAAACGGGATTCTAAAAAAATAGACCTAAAATTTTACCAAGATGGGAAATGCTCGCATTTTTGATGAAAGAAACTACGATAGCGATTATTACATTGAATTTTGAAAATTTTTCTTTTTCCTTATATAAAAAATCAAATTTTTGGTTAGTACCCCCGGGGGTCCTAATGCAGGGGGGGGATTTATTTTTCGACCCCCCTCCAGAGGGGGGTCTATTGCAGGGGGGGGACTAATTGCAGGGGGGGGGGACTTAATACAGGAAATACGGTAAGAGGCCTCTTTTTATCATATTTTTTCCTAAAATAAGGGGCCTCTTAATTTTTGAAAAGCCTCTAGGGTCCCTCTTATTTTAAGGATGTACCTTCTTTTAAAGATGCTTTTTATTTTTTCAAAGTTCTCTAGGGGTCTCTTATTTTAAAAATGCTCATTTTAAGATCCTTATTTTTTGTATGTCCAATTCTTTACCAGGAAACTTTCGGACCAATTCCTCCACCGATGTATGCCGAGCGAATGTTGGCATTTTTCATGGGTTGTGCCCTGCGATGGCATGAAAATCCTGCATCGTTTTCTGAAGACGCACGACGCACTATGATCGGTGGATTCTGTGACGCATACGGAAAACCGTGGGACAGTGAGGAGTTGCGTACCAAGATAGAAGCTAAGGGACATAGCATGGTGAAAGAGTTTCGTAACATATGTCAATCTGGACAAGAAAGAACACTTTACGGGGTGCAACTGTTCAAGGAGCTCACGGAGGAAAAGCGTCAACACTGGTGGACCTTTGTGGTAGGACAATCAATCGATTATTTATTTTTAAAAATCAATAAACAATCAATATTTTGTCCAGAATGAGTTGGCCGAGGATTACACGGGAAGCATTTCCAATCCAAGCGAGTTGATGATCAAAATGGCATCAGGCAATTGATCTGGCTATGAAGTGATGAGACATTCAAGAAATCTGATTACCTATATGATCGGAATGTGTGTTTTTATTGCTTTTTTCGGGTTATACATTTTTTTCATTTGTATTTTTTCCTTATTCATTTTGTCAATTATTTCGCATTAGTGAGTATAAATTATTTATTTGCAAGAAAAAATGTTCCATAATGTCGAATTCATCTTAGTGATTTGTAATTGAAAAACTGGATCGCTATATTAAAGATCGATTAAAACAAAATATAGGATAAAATAGAGATGTTGACGGTCGAATAAAATAATTTTTTGACAATTTTCTATTAAAATGGCCCATTTTTGCCATTTTCGGTCTAAAGTTTAAAAAATTCATAAAAAACAAAGAGTGGAGGAATCGAGATGCGGTTTCTCGCATTAGCTGTAGTTATCCCCTGGGTTAGATGGGGGGATATAAACAGCCCGATTTCCTAACCAAAATTAGGTTTTAAACCTAAAAAACTGGTTTGGCCATTTTCGACAGAGGCATTTGCGCTATTTTTTCCAAATTTTAAATTTTTGTAAAAGGCAAAATTTAGGGAACATATAAGTAGTATCATTTCTGAAATTCGTATAATTTTTGGATCATTATTTGTTGAGTTATGAACATGTGAATACAAAAACTGCCACGACCTAGTAATACGAATTTAAAAAAAAAACTAATATTTTAGCACTTCTGGTGCCTGTGCTGAGTTTTAATTCAAAAATGGAACTTGAACTTGAAGGATTTTTTACTTGGGACTTGGAAAAATTTTCCATTTCTTGTAATTTTAAAGATCTTGGCCGAAAATTGTTCCAAGTAAAAAAAAGGACCAGGAATCACGTGATAAATTATTTTTAACTTTAATATTATAAATAATAAAGCATATAATTGTGTAGAAAGATAGAATAAGGTCTATTGCATCTATACGAACTTTTTCAGTTTTTTTATGAAGTCAAAAAGAGTTAATTAAATTATAAATGACATAGTTAGTTTTTCATAGTAAAAATTTGACACAAACTTGCAAATAAGGTTTCTTATTGTAAAATATCGATAATAGTGATCCAATCTAAAATATTTCCCCAAATAATATGGCAAAAATGTGGTAATTTTGACCAATAATGTGGTAAAAAGGAAGTGGCTTTTTTATATGCTGAAAAAATATTTACGAAAAAATTATTATTCTGTATTTTTCTCATATTTTACATTTTGTCAATTAATTTTTCATTGTAAATAAACATGTCCCATAAATATCAGTTCGCCCCTGATTTTGGCCAGATTGTCATGTCCCAATCATTTTCACCAAATATCAGCTTAATCCGACCATTAAAACATGTTATTCTGCTAGTCAAAATCAGGGACGAACTGATATTTATGGGGCACACCATATTGGTATTCCGGAGAAATTTGAAAAATATTTTTTCATCATTTTTTATTCTGTACATTTGATCTGTAAAAGTTTTTCAAAATTTATAATTAATGATTGTGATTTAGGAACTGGCAATATGGAATGTTGAGAAAAATTGATTTGGCAAAAAGAGTAATCCACTTTTTGGCGTTGATTGTGCCAAAACACAGCCAAAAATCGATATTTTTTAAATTTATAGATCGTATTACAAAATATATTGCAATTGAATAAGTATTATACATATAATCAGCCCCATTTTTATCAAATTCTCCCGACTTTTTAATGTTCTTTTTGTACTCCCAAATTTGTATATTATTAAATTTTTCAATGAATTCCTCATATTATTATAATGAAAATTTTATACACCATAAAATTGCTTAATGCCTTAAAAATATGAAGTATAATAAATAAATTAATTTTTTAATAGATCGAAAATCCGCAATATGACATTGTTCCTGCTTGTCCTAACATTGGGATCATTTTTGCAACCAGTCTGGTTGAGCCCGGAGAGAAGTTTAACAGAGAAGCCACACAGTTCCAGCTCAACAAATGGTCCAGAGGAAAAAGGTTACCCAAACCAAAAAAAGTTGGCAATTTTTTTAATGAAAATTCAAAATTTTCGTCGAATGTAATTTTCTTATTCAAATATTGTTAAAATTTTTATGGCGAATAATTTTTATGTTATTCCTATCAATTAAGATCCCCATAATGTTCATCTTTTCAGATATTTGTGCCAAATTTTTGGAGAAGGAGGAACTTCTTGAAAAGGATCTGTTGAAGAAAACACAAAATGTGTTGGGCAAGTACATTTGTACACACATCAGCGACCAGGAAATGGGACAAAAATTGCAACTTGACAAAGTCAAACCTATCTGGACGGATCAAGTAGAAAGTGATCATAAGGAAATTGGAGTTTTTGGGGAAGAAATATTCGATGAGTTGCGAGGGAGGGTGGGCATCGACTTCCAACAACTCGCGGTATAAAAAAATAAATACAGTAAAAACCCTATTATAACCCCCGGGGGATTATATTTTTCAACCCCCCTCTAGAGGGGGGTCTATTAGGAGGGGGGGTTCAATTAGGAGGGGGCTATAATAGGGGTTTTACGGTATTAGAGTTCGAGGCCGGACCGGGACCCGGCACGGACGGATCCGGGGTCGGGTCCGGCCTTTGGTGGGGAACTCGGACTACCGGATTCGGTCCGGGGGTGTTCATAACATCCGGGTACGGAATCCGGGTCCGGGTAATAATAAAAATATAATAATTTATTTTTAAGGATTCATTTTTATCTGATGAAATGGTGGAACTCCACGGGTTGGGCAAAAGTAAAGTTCCTTTTTACCGTACTAATGTAACGAATTACAATATATTTTTATAAAATTTACATTTTTACTATTAAGGATGAAAAATTCCTTGTGAAGGGCATTAAACATGAATATGAGATTGCTAAAATCGAGGAAACATTGGGACATTATGCAGAACATCTGATGGAATTGGGCAATGACTCGTTTTTGAGCAAATTTTACCTGGTTTTCCGCTTTAAACACGAGGTATATACGATCAAAAAAATAAGTAGAAAATGCATTTTTAGCAATAAATAAACCATTAAAACACAGGACAAAATTCACAAAAAAAATTAATTAGAGTTTTATGAGTAGACATGTACTATAAAAAAACAAAGTTTACTAGACCGAAGTAAGACATTATGCGGAATTTTATGTTCTATTTTTCTGTTTTTTTAATTATTCAAATAGTCAAAAAATTCGAAATTTTCCCGAAATATCAAAAAAATAGGATTATTTTCGACCTAAATTTTGCATTTCGCAATTTTTTAACGCCCCATGTAGGTTTTTTTAACGTCCTAGCACCAATCCAGTTATATCAAAAACTTTAATTTACGCGTGCAATAAAAAAGGGAAAATGCCTTTTTCCAAAATTTTATTTATTTATATAATAAAATTAGATTTCCGGAAAATAATTTTGCGGATGAATGGCAAATTTTTATTTTACATTCAGAACGAAATCAGAACATTCATTCTGATGAACAATGTGTTCTGGCCCGCCCGTGATCTGCAATATGTCAAATTCGACGTCAAAGGGGTCTTCTCCTTCCAACGGCCACCGTATCCAAAGTACGAGGATGAGCAGAATCTGAACGAAAAAGTGCTGAAGTGGTACCATTTTTTCGGGTGGCAAGACTATGATGGGATGCAGGCCATGTTCCCGGAGGGGATTGTTCTGGACAAGCAGGACCACCAAAGACTCACCGAGAAGCTGAAGAGGGACTTCGAAGTACAAATTATGGGATGAAAAATGAAAAATGTTTTAATTCAGATTTTGTCCAAAAATGATGTGAGTGATTGGAGCATTATTTTCGCTGTAAATTTTGAGGATAAAAAAGAGCAAAACGATGCAACGATTGACGATGAAAAGTTTGTTAATTAGTAAATAAAAATTTATTTGGCCTCCATTTTATATGAATCTAAACAAATTTGTTCAAAATCTCCAAAATTCAGTGCTACCTCTTCGTACATCCGTGCCCATTGCAATAAATGCCGTTCCCACCCGAACTCTTCAGAAGTTCGAAATAATCAGACTTTGCGCATTTGCATTGGCATTGTCGACTTTTTGCTGCCATACAGGGAATATCTGAAAATCAAGACCAGACATATGAAAAATCAGAAAGAAATAATGGAGGCGGACCAAGGAGCTAACATTTTGGAATTTGTGAAGGGCGTCAATTTGGTAAAACAAAAAATGCACTTCACCGGTGCTAAGGCTTTAGAAAAAGTGCTATATTGGGCGTTAAAATGCAGAATATTATGTTATTCAATTTGATCTTCTTTGTTTTTCATTTTTTTTTGGAAATTATAGAAATTTTTACAGAAAAAATCAGAAATTTTCTGCAAATCTTATCTTATTTTTGGGTAGTAGGTGGTTTAGATTTGATTGATATATGTGACCTTTTTAACGCCCTACCAATTTCTTCTCCAGGAAACTTTCGGGCCAATTCCTCCAACAATGTACAGCGAACGAATGTTGGCATTTTTCATGGGTTGTGCCATGCGATGGCACCCAAATGCTGCGTCAGTGTCAGAAGACGCACGACGCACTATGATCGGTGGATTCTGTGACGCATATGGAAAACCGTGGGATGGCGAGGAAATGCGTGCCAAGACCGAAGCTAAGGGATATAGCTTGTTAGAGGAGTTTCGTAACGTATGCCAAGATGGACAAGAAAGAACACTTTACGGTGTGCAATTGTTCAAGGAGCTCATGGAGGAGAAGCACAAGCATTGGTGGACATTGATGGTAAGATATTGAAACCAGGTCCACGACAAAAAACGTTATGCGACAATTCGGCATCATTCTTTGTCGAAAACTTTGAGGCCTGTTAAACGTTGAAAAAATATGAAAAATTAATAATACCGTAAAACCTGTATTACAACCCCCGGGGGTTATATTTTTCAACCCCCCTCCAGAGGGGGGGGGTCTATTACATGGGGTTCAATTAGGAGAGGGGGGGGGGNGGCTATATATTTCAACCTCGGCGTGGGGAGGGGGGAGTACTATTTTTCGACCCCATTTTTGAATTTCGAAGGATCATTTTGTAGAAAAATTAAGTCATTTTTCAAGAAAAAATTTCCAAGATTCTTTAAAAATTAACTCATTTTTTAGTATTTTCCCTCATCAGTGCCTTAATTTCCCAAAAATTTTCAAAAAATTTAAAAAGGTTCCTGGAGCAAAATACACCCCTAAGAATGAGGTCTTGGACCAAAATACACCCCTAAGAACGGGCTACTCGAAAAGAAATACACCCTAAAATTTTACTAAGATGTGAAATGCTCGCATTTTTGATGAAAGAGACTACAATAGCTATTATTGCATTGAATTTTGAAAATTTTTCCTTTTCCATATTTTTTTCAAAAAAAATCAAATTTTTGGCTATTACCCCCGGGGGTTATAATGCAGGGGGGTTATATTTTTCAACCACCTTCCAGAGGGGGGTCTATTACAGGGGGTTCAAATGCAGGGAGGGTGTTATAATACAGGTTTTACGGTAGTTGCAAAATTAAATTTATATCGCATTGACACCGAATTCTGATTTTACTCGGCATCGAATTTTTAATACTTGTTAATCAATCATTTGGGAATAATTAAAATTAACAATAAATCAACATTATTTGAAGAATGTTTTGGCCGAGGATTACGCGGGCCAGATTGTCGATCCAACCGCTGTGATGATCGAAATGGTAATGCCCGATGAGGCCGATATTGATACACTTGTGAGGCCTATGTAGTTCTATGGGTGCTATGTCGTTTCTTAAAAACCATCATAATGGGCGTTTCTTAAATATCCATCAAAACCCAAATGGGACGTTTCTTAAATTTCCATCAAAATGAGTCATTTCTTAAAAATCCATCAAAACCAAAAAGAGCATTATCGATAACCAAACATCCCCAAAGACAAAATCACACCTGAGTTAATTCACATAAAAATCCAAAAAATCATCAATAAAATAAAAATTTAAAAAATCAATACCACTGCCGTTCTTTCCTGTTAATTCTTTTTTCTTATTATAGATTACATTAAATAATTCGTTCAAAAATTCTATCGATCTCTAGACTCCCAATTTTCATTTTTTTAATCTTATCTTTTTAATGAAGTGATGAATGATGGCGCCTCGGCATTATTTTTTTATTTTGATATTTATTATTTTTTGATTTTTTATGTGAATTAACTCAGGTGTGATTTTGTCTTTGGGGATGTTTGGTTATGGATAATGCTCTTTTTGGTTTTGATGGATTTTTAAGAAATGACTCATTTTGATGGAAATTTAAGAAACGTCCCATTTGGGTTTTGATGGATATTTAAGAAACGCGCATTATGATGGTTTTTAAGAAACGACCCAGCACCGTTCTATGGAATATAAGAGAAATTGTTATTATTTTTTTTCAATTTTTTTCGGATTCTGTTTTTGCTATTTTTATATAATTGATATAATATTAATGCAAGAATTTATATATATATTTTTTTTTTGTTATACACTGCACCCTGTTGGCGGTATTCCCCCATTTTTGGGTTGCCGGTCGTTTTTGGGGTTGCCGGTCGTTCCCCCATTTTTGGGGTTGCCGGTCGGGCCGTGCTAACAACCACAAGGGTTGTTCAACCACATTGGTAGCTGTGGTGTGTGTACAGATGGTCGTACAGTTGTCTTTCACCATTGCTCTGCATCACCGCTCGGCTAATGGCTATTCGGTGAAGGGATGTGCTCCCCACGGGCTTGAGTATATGACTGACACAGCGGTGGGATTCGAACCCACGTCCCGGGATTTAGCGGTCCCGTGTGATAGACCACTACACCACGCTGCATGAGGCCGATATTGATACATTTGTGAGGCCTATGTAGTTCTATGGAATATAAGAGAAATTGTTATTATTTTTTTCAATTTTTTCGGATTCTGTTTTTCTATTTTTATATAATTGGTATAATATTAATGTGCAAGAATTTATATATTTGATCGATAGTGCAATAAAAAAAAACATAATCTCTCAAAATATGTGGCTTTACTGCATCTTGGTATGTCAAAATTTTCACAGAATTATTCTTATTTTTTCGTAAAAAATTTTTCTCACTTTTTGACATTTATTTCCTCTCCTTTTTACTCATCTATGATTTAAAGGTCTGATCTGTGACCAGTCCCTGGTATTAACATTTAACTTTAAGCACAACATTCAACATATCCATTAGCATTAGATATGGTCTCCGGCGGAACTGTCTCTGGAGAGAAGAGATGAGGGAATTTATTTTGACTCTTCGCCTACTCATCTCCTAAATGGACCATGGCCATTAATCTCCAAACTCTTTTCTATGTGGATACTGTAATATTTTGAAAATATTCATTTTAAAAATCATATATTTCTGGTGCAATGTTATCCCTCCGAAATACGGTATGAGGGTGCAATCCCATGAAGCACTTATTATTAGCATAACATCATAATTATTACCTTCGGTTGGGGCAAAATAATCTTTTTTCCAACGGGTTTCGTCTCAAATCCTTTTTCTAATTAACACTGATGAGTCCAGCTCATTTCTTTACAAAGTGTGTCAGAGGGTAAAGCCGGATTAGCCCGGCAGATGATAACTTTTCTGACTCCTTTTCATTCCAAGAAAAGTTGATGTCGGCCGGAAAGACTCAAGATCTTAATATTTTATTATGATTTTTATATACAAATTCCATGGCATTAACCCGGTGCGCGGATTTATAAGCACTTTAAAGTGTATAAAATACATGTTACATCCATTTACTATATGGTGTGAATGAATAAAAAGTTCATAGTCGAAGTTTTTAAGCCAAACGTCAGAATATATTATGTACTTTTCCCCCTATTTTAAGGGTTTTTTAACAGATATTTACGAGTTATTTATTTTTACTATTTATTGAAAATTTATATTTGCTATATATCATAACAGATGAATTCGATAGATTTCATATCAATAGTGGAAATAGGCCAAAAGCAAAATTCTTTTAAAAACGAAAAAAAACAAAATAAAGCTAAAAAAATTTCATGATCAACATGAATCTTTTAAATTCTTTTTAATATTTTTGTTTGTATTTAGGTTTTGTTAAGTATTTAAAAATGGCAATGACACTTTTTAAATCTATGTTCGGTCTGAGCTCCAGACATTTGCGCGCCCTTGGTTATAAAACGATTCAAAGGCAATCTAAAGAAATGAAATTGTTATCAAAAAAGAGAAAAAAATAGCTTCAGAATAAGCTTACCGTATCTCCTGTATTAAACCCCGGGGGTATTATTTTCAACCCCTTTTTAGAGCGGGTCTATTACAGGGAGAGGGACATTTAATACAGGAATTACGGTAATCATATTCGAATGGACCACAGACCATAGTGAAAAAGGTTATGGTTGGCCATGATCTTTTTTACACTGGACCAAAAATGGCCTTAGGCGCATTTTCTAATTTTTTGCATTATTTTTAACAACAAACACATTTCTTTAGGTTGAGTTTGAAACGAGGGGTACTTTCCTGTTAACGGGAGGGGCGGGGGGCAAACTTTAATCAGAGCGCAAAATTTTATCAGGCGGGCAGCAGCCAAATTTCAATAGTGCCCCCCCCCCCCCTATTAAAATTTTTGTCATTTGTCATTCCCCCTTAAAAGTTTGGCCCCCGTTAGCAGGAAAGTTCCGAACCGAGTAATAACCAATGGCGCGCAAATGTCTGGTGTGCAAAGCTTAAAGCATCCGCAAAAATAAATCTTCCCTCCCCAACCACCATCGTCAGCAGGAAATAGTGCCAATAGAATGTTGAACTTCTGCAAGTTTCGGCAATTTTTTATGATTGCCCTACGCACTTTTCTTACGCAATTGCCTTTCGTTAATCTGGCTACTGTACTGCCATTACTTTCAGTCCTCTGCTAAGCTGCTATTTATCGTCTCCAAAACTACGACGCTTAAGCTCTTAATCTCAAAATATTTTCTATTGGTCTAATTCAGTAAATTCATATTAAATTACGGCTCTAATAAAGTTCTAACTTCAACCGGATGCTTATTTTCAAACTACATAAAAAATGAGGTATCTATTGAATTATTTAGAATAAAAAATCAAATACATACATTTTAAAACTCGATATTTTCCTAGAAAATGAGCCTAAGTAGAACCAAATTTATTTATTGCAAAAAAAAGTTATGGCCAATAATCACTCGCATTGGCTTTTCCATGACATATGGGAATCCGAAAACCATTAGGCTAAATCTGGACATAATATCTTGCATATTTTTGAATGGATTTATAAAATATTTGGTCGATGATGCCCTAAGGACCACTCATATATTTAATATTTTTTCGTACAAAAAATTGTGCCAAAAATCGTACTCTTTTGTACACATCAAAAAACGGATTTATTTTATTTCTGATCATGAGTGGCACTCAACAATATTAAGCACCAAATCTGCTCAATTCAGGCATTTTTTTTCTTCCATCGGAATGTTTATGATCCTCCCTTATAGCAATTATCAAATTTACCAAGCATAATCATATGTCGAAATATTGAATATTTAACACAACATTCTGGAAAATTTTTTTTGTAAAAAAATAATATAAAATATAAGCTCGTTTAAATTGAATTTTTTCTTTTGTTTTTTTTTAATTTTCTTTATTTTTGATCAGAATATTTAAGTGGAGAAAACCACAGGTAAACATTTCGCGAAATCATTTATAATATTATTCATTTTCCTTGGCCTCTTTGCTCATGATTCATGATATAAATTCGAAAAAAAAATACGGTGATATGTACCCTTTTGATAGGGACCTCTTTGGGTTTTTTGGTCTTGGCATTTTCTGGGCCGGAGAAATTACGAAATTTTAGTCATTTTTCTTAAGAAAATTGGTCATTTTTAAGATATTTTATTGAAAAAATCCTTTGTTTAGGGTGCCGGCGGTACCGACAAAGAAAATTTTGAAAATTTGGTCTTTTTCTTAAGAAAATTTGTCATTTTTGCATAAAAATTTTCTAAAATCCCAAAAAGTACAAAAGTGTACAGATGGCCAGAAAAAAGTACAAATCTTAAAAAAAATACATTTGGGAGCCCTGTGTTATTATCCCCGGTACTTCCTTGTCCACACAAAATTGCAGCTTTGTTTGCCAAAATGGGACATTGTGCTTCTGCAATGTTTGGCATTTCTAATCATAGTTCCGACGCACTTTTCTGACGCAATTGCTCTCGTTAATCTGATAACGCCCACTACTACTGTATTGTTCATGTCCAAGTGCAAATTTTTATGTTTTTGCCATCCTATGCTAAAAAAGGTGATGATTATCGTCTCAAAAACTACAATTTTTGAGCTCTTAAGCTCACGAAAATTAGGTGTGCCAAATTTAGTGCTGAGTAGTTTCGGCCAAAAGTGCTAAAATAGAATTATTTGCCCTAGAAACTTTTTTGTTAGACATGTTAGACAAAAAGTAGAAAAGGCAAAATTGTTCATAATTTTATGCTGACTCGAATGGTCTTTTTTATTTTTTTCGAATTTCCTTAAAAAAGTTCGATTTTTTCGAAATTTTCAAAATTTCGCGTTTTTTCTACAAAAATCGAACTTTTTTCAAGAAATTCGAAAAAATAAAAAACACCATTCGAATCAGCATAAAATTCTGCACAATTGCCTTTTATACTTTTTGTTAACATGTCTAACAAAAAAAAGTTTTAAAGAAAAATAATTCTATTTTGGCACTTTTGGCCGAAACGCCGATTTTGGCACTTTTGGCACACAACGACAAATTTGAGCAAATTCACGCTATATATGTAAGATAGGGTGGATAGATTAATTTTGAAAATATTTTATGATTTTTAATCAATTTACATATTCTAAGTAAGCATTTATTGGTATACGATAGTTTAGGGCATTTTTTAAGAAAAAATGATGCGAAAAAAACGAAAATTGGGCGCGAAAAACAATTTTATGATAAATGGTGCAAGGGCCTTAAAAAATTCTATATTAGGCGTTAAAAAACCCGGATTTTTTTTATATTTTACTAACTTCCATAATTTTAAACAGTAAATACATATGTACGCACAAATTAGTAAAAAAAATTAGGAATTCCAAGAAAAATCTGAATCTTCAATAAAAATGTTTTTTGAACCCAAAAATTCACGATTTATAGGTAGGATAATGTATTTAATGTCAATTTTAAAATTATTGTAGCTTTTTAAAAATGAAAATTTATATTGTAATTATAGTAAAAAAGGGCCCAATTTTCATTTAAAAAATTGCGCCCATTGTGGAGCCTTTAGCCTTTTTCGCTCTTGAATAATGGATAAATAAGAAAAAATATTCGAATTCCATCGGGATTTGTCCATTATATGTAAAATGACGTAATGATCTAAAGTCTAAACCATTGAAAGGTGAATAAATATTTATAACATTAACATTTTTTTTGAATAATGGTCCATTTTTCAGATGATTTGTTATTTTTTTACATCAAATTCTTCTTTTATCTAAAGCTTATCGAATTCTGAAAGTTAATGTAAGTTGGATGGCCTCAAAGGCTATCCGACTTTTGCGGACCGGACTTTTGCGGACCCGACATTTGCGGACCCGACTTTTGCGGACCGTAACTTTTGCGGACCCAATAATGATAAAAAAAATGAAAAATTTTTATATGTCTTGCCCAAGAGCCAATGGGCATTATGAATTATGAAGCACTGTACTTTAAACGACCAAGTAATGGACAATTAAGAGATCAAATATTACCGTAGAGTTCTAGGCCTAATGACCCTAAAAACGGTCGCCCTAGCTATTGACGCAGCAATCATAGGACGCGCCGCCGAAAAAGCGGCTAACTTTGTAAAAGCCGTAGAGAATTTTGGCTAAAGCTATGCCCAAATCGGAGTGATTCTTCTTTGACGATTTTTTTGATACAATTTGTAGCCGTCGTTTAATGTGAAAAGTGCTTCATAAAGTCCGTTGGCTTTATTATTTCTGTGGGCCAGGCATATAAAAAATTTTTTCATTTTTTAATTTTTAAAAAAAAATTGGGTCCGCAAAAGTCGAGTCCGCAAAAGTCGGGTCCGCAAATGTCGGGTCCGCAAAAGTCCGGTCCGCAAAAGTCGCGCCACGGGCCTCAAATGATAACTAAAGCATTTTTACATTCCAATTATACAACCGATATTAGCGCATAACTCATATGCATCAACAAAAAAATTAATAATTCAAAAAATATACATGCAGAAATACCAATATTCCCAATTTTTTCTGATAAGGTTTAAAAATGTTTCAACTCTTGCACAGAAGCCGAAACAAATCCAAAAGATCGGGCATAATTTTTGCATATTTTTTTTATAGATTAGGGCAAAAGTGGATTATAAAAGTTTTTTTCTGAACTTTTGGAAGGCTAATGAACAGACACCTCATACATATACGACGACATACCTACTACTTTACTCTTGCGTGCCAAAAATTTTTATGCTAAAAAGCGTACTTTTGATACTCCCATAAATAAATAAAATGCGGCTTATCCCTATTGATCGTTGAAAAATGTTAAGCCCCCTAATCCGTCCCGACTTGGCACATTTTATTCCATTGGAATGTTTTGTCTTCCTCTCTTATATGTAGATGATTATAATAATGCCTTGAAA
>LDKF01001428.1:14754-28063 GCA_001026735.1 Rotylenchulus reniformis
GGGGGTCGGGCCCCCTCCGAAATTTCCTGGCGACGCCCTTGCAAGGTGCCTCGACGGCTTCACCCCAAAATATGTCCAACCCAAAATATGCCCACGTTAAAGGTGGACATATTTTGGGTCGAAAAATACTGTATGTATCAAAATGCCGAAAGGACGAAACGTCCAAAAACAAATTACAGCATTAACTAATTAATTAAAAATATGGTAAAAAATTAAGAGAAATTTAAAAAAATAAATAAAATAGATTTGAATCCTTTCATAGTGAAAAATAAGAGGTAGGACTGTTCAATAGGTGAGTGCTGAAAGGTTATTAATTTTTGATTAGAAATCTTATCATTGGGCTCGCCTTCGGCGAGCCCAATAATAAAATTTCTAATTAAAAATTAATAAACTTCCAGCCCGCACCTATTGAACCGTGCATTTGCCTAAGCCCCCCACGGGAAATGATAGATAACCGGGTTTAGGCGATGTTTTGACCTTTAGACATTTTGTAATTCCCTTTGAGTTGGGCCAATTTTGGGTTGGAGTGATTTTGGGTTGACACCTGCCCCGACATTTTCCAAAGTGCGTATCAGGCCCGTAGCCAGGAAAAATTTTCGTGGGGAGCTGGGTAGGGCACCAAGGGGAGGGTGGTCGTCGGGGCCGCCGGAGAAAATTTTGAAAAATTTTGGCGATTTTTAAAGGAAATCGGTCATTTTTTTCTTCAAATTTTTCAAAAAAATTTCCTTAAAAAATTTTCAACAGGTGGACCTTTTTGATTTTTTTTTGGTTTTGGCATCTTGGGGGAATTTGTCCCTTTTCCCTCTGGCTACGTCCATGGTGCCATAGACCATCGTACTATGAATAATCCTGAAGATTAATCTGAAATAACTGGATTATTTTGAGAATTTGTGAGCAAAAATAAATCCTTAATGTTCGAAAAAAATTTTCGAGGGAGACATTCAGGTCAGGAGGAGGGATTGATAAAATTGATGATTAAAGTGGAATATTCAAGATTTATATTTGGCCATATCATCTGATAAATTAATGTTTTGTTTAATGAATTAAAAAAATCAGAAAATTTCATGTGTAATGACAATGAGTTAAATATTTTTTTAATATTTTATTAAAAATATCTGAAAAGTAATTCTGAAATTATTAGCAATAGCAAGCAGTTACAGTAAGTAATATTTGTGCTTGTTTTTTGTTGGCGTTCTGTTTAGCGCCAAATTCAAAGCATTTGGCAAATTTACGAAACGCGCCGCCATTCACAAATTTACGGAACGCGCAAATACCTTTTAAAGGCATGTAGACTTATAATTAAATACGAACAAACAATAAAAGCAGCGCAAAAACCAGAGAATTAAAAAATCGCTGCCCCTAGATTCGTCTAGAGCAAAATTCGTCTGTTCAGCCAAAAAACCAAAATTCGTCTACTCAAGGGAACATCCCGAACTGTCAGTAATCAGAATGCAAATTAACCCATCTATCTTGTAGAGCATCCTCAAATTCCGTCGTATATTTTTGGCTTTTCTTCCCCGCTCACATAATGAAGGGTAGAAAAATTGGATTCAATTTTTAACGAACGGTCGTACATCCACGAGGATCATCCGTCCATTGGATGAAATCCACCGTACTATGTATAATATTTATTAACCATGACTAAATTCTGATTTCTTTCCATCATTGGCCTCTTAAAATTAATTCCCAACCGTTTTTATTGAACATTACAATTTTGTATTTATGCATGGTACATCGACGCCATACCAAAGGGGCGAATGATCCGCGTGGATTAACGACCGTTCATTTTTATAACCAATTTTTCTTGCCTTCACTATGTGAGCGGGGAAGAAAAGCCAAAAATATACGACGGAATTTGAGGGTGCTCTACAATATAAGATAGGTTAATTTGCATTCTGATTACTGACAGTTCGGGATGTTCCCTTGTCAGTAAAAAAACCAAAATTCGTTTATAGTGTAATCTTGGAGGTTTACATTAGGGTAGTCCACGACCGGTTTAAAACCGGTACCCCCGATTTTCGGTTTTGGCACAACTCCCGGTTAACCGCCCGGTTACCGGTTTTGTAGAAATTTATCAAAAAACCGATAAAAAATTCAAAAATTTGCCAAAAAACGATAAAAACAGAAATTTGACAAAAATCAATAAAAAAAATTATATTTTATATTTAATAACTTCATAAAAATGAATCTTATAGAAATGAATCATCCGCATTCTACCTTTAATGCCTTTTCTTCTGGATCTAATTCAGTGGAAAGTTTCTAAAATGCGTGAGATGCGAAAGAGGGCCTTAATATAGCCCGGAAGAAATTTGAAAAATTAGACCTCTTTTCCTAAGGAAATTGCCGAAAGAAAGTACTTATGAATTTTAAGGTCCAAATCAGGTCCTAGTAGGAATGGGCACGGAATGGGATTTGACAAAAATCGGGGACGGAGATAGCCAAAAAAGAAAAAATTTCACTATGGGAGATGCCGGCGGTCCCGATAGGGGCCTCCGGAGAAATTTTTGAAATTGTAAGGTATTTTTCTTAAGAAAATTGGTCATTTTTTAATGACATTTTTGAAAAAATCATTGTGGGAGGAATTTATTCAAGAATTTATCTAAAGAAAAATGTTTAATTTATTTTTTTCTGATTGATTTAATTTTGTAATTTTTTATTCTGAAAGATTTGACAACCATACAAAGTGTACATAAAATAAGAACAGAAAAATGGCAGACTGAGAGCCTTTGATTGATATTAGTCCCCGTCCCCGGCCGATTTTTCATCCCCGTCCCCGACCGGGCCATCCCCGNCCCCCCCCCCCCCCCGTGCCCAACCCTAGCCCTAGTTGAAACGAGAGAATGCTCATGAAAAAGTGTTGAAGAAAACGAAAAGAGTGCTCATGAAAAAGAAGATTGGTACTGTAGCACGTCCGCTAATTTTTGGGTCCAAAAGTTTTCCGCACAGTAATTAACAATGCTTAATTAAAAATCACACCCGGTTCAAATCTCAGGCCATGATTAATGCTAAAAATCAAGACCAAGACCAAATTTTTTTCGAAGCCAAGACCGGGACTGGGAATTTTTCGGAAGCCAAGACCAAAGACCGGGGCTTGATCTTGGTCGGTTGGTACCGGTCTTGATTTTGGTGCCCTTTTTTTGGTCACGGTCTTGGTCTTGTTCCTAACACTAGTCCCCAGTCCCCACATTGAGTCCCCGTGGTTATTAGGTCGTTTGAGTCCCTATATAAAAAGTTTCAACAAGAACATTACCGATGCGAAATTTTCTCTCCCTAAAATGTTAGGTTTCTCCCCCTAAAATGTTGGGTTCGTTACGACCTTGTGCCGGATTCCTTTAGGAACTTGCTAATTATTAAAAAATCTTGTAATGATAATATACGATTTCGCATCATATTTTTATATTCATATCCTTAAACCACACTCATTGTCAGATTTGCCATATGCCATATGAATGAACGTGCCTATTATAAGTCTCCTCCAATTCCCCTCAGTCAGAAGTCTAGGGCCAAATCAGCACCAAATTTAGACATCCAGAGGAACAGCGAAGTTGACGTTCCTAGATGGGTAGCAGATAACAGGACCGGCGTGAATTATGCTGTTGGACAACTTCTTGGCAAAGTTAATTTTTGTTATAAAATCCTTATAATATAAGTTTTCCTCAACAGGGTGGTTTCGCAAAGTGCTTTTTGACCTGTAGCAATCGACAATATTTCGCATTGAAAGTTATTTCTCGGCAGTCCATAAAAAAGCAGATTCATTTGGCCAAAATTCGCAAAGAAGTATTCAATTTATCTTGCCTAATCGAATTAATATATCTAATTTTGTCAGATTTACACACATTTTTCTCTTCGGCATCCAAACATTGTAGCGCTCTATAATACTTTTGAAGATTGTGAAAACATTTACATGCTTTTAGAATATTGTTCCAACCGAACATTAGCTGAACTCATCGATACATCGCCGGGTAAGATTTAATTCTATGACTTTAATTTTTGTTCTCATATTATTCTTTAGGTCGATTTTTGCCAGAACAAAGTGCAGTCATATTTTTCAGACAATTGTTGTTTGCAGTTCGCTACTTGCATTATGATTGCGGCCTGCTTCATCGTGACATTAAGCCAGGTGATTGGCCTTTAAAAAAATTAAAGATCACAATTCTTTTTAGGCAACATCCTTCTTTCGCACGAAATGACTGTGAAATTGGCGGATTTTGGTTTTTGTTGTTCAATTAGGGAATTAAAAATGCACAAAGAACAACACACAGTCTGCGGGACACCCAATTATGTGCCGGTAGAAGTCATTGATAAATGGTTCCAAATTGCTATTTGTTTCAGGACAAATAAATAAGTTTTTATTTTCAGCGGACACTCTGTGCATTCTGAATATTGGGCGGTGGCTTGCACTTTCTACTCGATGCTTTATGGACGACCTCCTTTCCACAGCGGGAATTTAGACGCCACTTATTCGCGCATTCGTCGTTGCGATTACACATTTCCTGAGCGGTGCCCTCCGATTTCAGAAAACGCAAAAGATCTGATACAAAGGTTTTTTATTTTTCCAAGAAAAATCACTAATTTTGATGGGATTTTTAGAACCTTAATTCGGGAAAGTTCTCAGCGGTTGAACATCGATGAGATGTTGGCACATCCGGCATTAAATCAATCGATCTTGAAACGAAGCCCGTCCAGTGGAAACCAATTTAATGAGTCAGTTTCTTTATACTTCTTTCATATTTTGGATTATATGATATTTTATATGTTCCACTTTGTTTTTATAGCGCTGCCTTGCCTCTTCAACCATTTAGTGATATGTCAACATTATTCTCACGTTCCATTTCTCATGCTGCGCCAACTTTATTTACAACCATAGTAAAGCTTTTGCTTTTAAATTATCAATTCCGATCATCAATTTAGCCTCCGAATGTTACTATGAGAAGCAAGAATACAAAATCACAACTTTGTTTGAATGACCAAAACCAAAATCAGACTGCATTGGTTGATTCGGGACTGGGAAGTAGCGAATTATCCAACGGACTTGGAAAATTGATGCAACATACTCTGGAAAAATATATACTCGCATTGTCAATGGTCATGGACTCATTTAATCCACTTTGTTAGTAAAATTTAACCAACTTGCTGTAAATCATTTTATTTTTAATTTTATCATAGGTCTCAAACCAATGGCTGAGAGCTTGTTACCACCTTCTTTTGTTGGCAAATGGGTAGATTATACCAACAAATTCGGATTTGGAATCACACTTTGTGATGGCACTCGTTCCATTCTGTTCAACGATCAATCATCTCTTTCATCGACGTACGAAAATTTTCATATATTAGCACATCTTTTTTCGATTCATCCACGATTTAGTCACTGTCAAAGATATATTTCTTACCATGTGCACAAGTTCAATGACCTTTGCATCGAATGGGAACATCAAGAAGGATTTCCTTCTTCTGAGTTGTGTGAAAAGGTGATTTTAAAATAAATATTTCACCATTTCTTTAATTCAGTTTACCATGATGTATTCCTTACGAAATTATATGGACCGTGAGTTGTACTCGTCGGTACCCATCAAACCCGAATTATACTCCAACAATCCATATTTTTATTATTCCCATCGTTTGAGAAGTCAATCTGGAACTAGGAATAACTCGATTCGCCATCAATACCATCCAAATATCGATTTTTTACGACGCACCAAAAGCTCGTCATCGATCGCTACCGAGAAACAGAAAAAGTCACATCAACAATCTTCCACTCAAGGGGACTACCAACGTCCTCTGGTGCATATCATTGATTTTCACAAGTTTACCGATGAGCTTTTTGTTTTTCTCAGCGATGGCACATGCCAAGTATGACTTTAGGGTTTGTTTTCGAATGCGGTTTTGCTATTTCAGGTGAACTTCACCGGATCACACGATAAATTGATCATTTGTAGCGCTAGCCCACAAGGCAGTTCTTCCGTCGAATCTTTCCAACTTCATTTGGTCACCGGTGACCAACAGGTTGTCCATCCTTGAAAAATATTGGAACAATTAACAATAATTACCGATAAAAATACAATAAGTGACTCAAAAATGAGGCATTATTCAAAAAGTTAATCGGGTTGGCTGAGATAGTCTTATGTCAAGGGAATTTTTCTTTTCAAACCAATTCTTTTTAATTTGTTCAAGAATTCTTGGATGAATGGATGAAAATAATATCTGTTTTAAATTCAGAATATTTTTCTATCTCCAACACAGGTGTATAGCTTCCAGACTGTCCACAACTTTGACTATGACACCCTGGCACCACCTTTATCCGACATGGGTTGGGCTCGTTTAGGTGCCTTTCAGCGTGTCCTACAAAGTTATCAGCACTTTTTGCTTACTCGTTGCAACGGGTTTTTCTCTACCTATTGCTGATTTTGGGCAAGTTTTACATTTACTCGATCTTGTTTGTTTGTTATTTGTTTATTGAATTATTTCTCTTGATTGTGTTCTCTGCATATTTATTCAGTACATTTTGAAGTATAATATTTGCTAATCATCAACCCATAATAAATACTATGAACCTATAATTCTGTATCTAATCAACAATTTAAATTCATCAAGAATTAGATTTTCGCCCATATTCTTCACTATAATTGTTATGTTATGACCTGCCAATTTTGAAATTGCTCATAAAAATTCCACCCAATTCTTTTATTTTTACCTTTCTTTTTTTCTGACTATCTACTTAATTGAGGCATTAATTGACACTATAGCTGGCCTTTGTTTTCTGCTCTTATCTCCGACCTTTCCGCCAATCTCATCGCTATTTTCTCTTTTCTGTACATAACACTCATCTGTGCATTAATGCTGTTCTCGCGAAACGAGTTCCTCCACGCGCACTTTCTCGTCGATCCTTCCATTCCAATCCTCCCCATTCTTCCCATATGTTATTTCCTCACCAATTTCATAATTTATTCATTCATTCTTTCATTTTTGCGATTTTTTTTGCTCACTTCATTCTTCCTCTTTCATTTTATTGCACATTCTCTAAAAAATTTCTTTCACCAGATATTTGCCCTTTTATTTTCACTTCATTTTACTACTCGGGTGATTAAACGACCCTAGAATCATTTGGAAAAATTCAAATGAAAATTATTGAGACGAAAATTTTAGTTTCAAATTACAAAACCCCAACAGCGAAACACCGGAAAGTGCGGAATTCGGTCTTTCGCGAGCCACTGTTCTATAGTAACGTGTCAGAGACGCATATGCTAGCTTTCTTTGCTCCGTAATTTTATGCTGTCTTATTAGGACTTCGGATTTTCCCCATTATAGGGTCGCCCGATCATTCCTAGTATACACTAGTAATGTTTTTTCTACCCAAAAGTTAGCGGTCGTGCTACAGTACCAATGAGCACTCATTTTCTTTTTCATGAGCACTCTTTTCGTTTTCTTCAACACTTTTTCATGAGCATTCTCTCATTTCAACGAACACTTTTTTCGCTTCAGATGTTTTTGTAATTTCCCTCTGCAGGGTGGAAAAAACATTACTACTGTACCTCCATTGATTAATTTCATTCATATGAATTCTTTATAATTGTTTTTTCCCATTCATCATCTCTCATCACGACGAAAAACCGAAGACCCTTGGTCAAAAACTGTCAATGTCATTTTAATAGTCAACAATGATCGAACTTTGAACTGCCATCCCCCATTTTTATCAGCTTCTTTTATATTTAAATAACAGATATCAAAAATCAGGAATAATCATTTGATTTTGCTTGTTATATATATTACCAAAAGATTTGATAAAATTGCCTTACTTTTTTTTTGAGACGGATAAAAATATGATTTTCGCCTTTTCTTGTGCATGTTCTCGTAATTGAGTTTTCTTCTCATAATATTTGATGAATTTTGTTGGTAAAATATCGAGTCTGACGGCGATGGTGATGGATCAGATTTATTGCATTTCGAAAGAATTGGGCACGTGACATATCCGATGACGAAATCGGCGCAAGAACCAACAAACAGCGGAGGAGCGAACGGCGGGGGCGGCGATGGTAGCGACAAAAGCACAAGCGGGTGAGTAGAGTTTTCGCTGTAACAATACTTTTTTATTTTCTTCCACAAATATTGAATAAATCGAAGGCAGGAATTTATTATTAGAATTATTTTTGACCCTAAAGTCACTTGGGAAAAACGAATTTGAAATTACAATGTACCGGAAAACGGAATTTGATCTTTGATGAATTCGCTGTTCTGTAGTAACGCCCCAAAGAACATGCTCTTTTCCGTGGTGTTCTCTCACTTTAGCCTCATTGTGGATGTCAACTCCATTTCCCAACTATACTTAGGGTCGAATGATTATTCGACTAATCAATTTTTTGCAGATGATAATGATTATAAAAATGGAAAAATGGATTTGCAATTTTCCCTTATGAAATATTTAATTTTTTTATATCATTAGTTAGCTAATAATGAGAGGTTTTGCAATTTTCCCTTAATTCAGGCCATCTTCTCCAACACCCTCAGTGTCGTGTGAAACATGTTCACAGTTGTCGCAACTGGAATTGGAGGCATTTGCCGCAGTTCGCGAGGTGGCACCCTTTGTGCGGTCCATCTCCATTTCCGAGATGCTTTCGCGCACTGCAGAGCTGCTCTTTCTCAACCTGGTCACTCTCGAAAGTGAGTATTGGCTCTGCGTTCATAATATTACCACCCATTCACCACTTCCTTAAATAAGTATATTTATTTATGAATCTAATGCATACATTAACAAGGGGGGTCAGTTTCGTATTTCGTAGAGGGGTCGGGGGCAATTTCGTACGAGAGCGGGGGGTCGAATTAAAAAGGAGGAAAATCGAAAAAATTGACCAATTTTTTAAGAAATAGGTCTAATTTTTCAAAATTTTCTCGGATTGAAGTAATTTCGTATGGACGGGGCTCGGAAAAAGAGTAAAATTTGATCATTTTTATGAAAAAGGTTTAATTTTTCAAAGTTTTCTGCCGTTACCCTCGTATATTTAAAAAAATGGCCTTTTTCTTACGAGCGCTCAAATTTTCTAAATTTTCAAAACAAATTTTTTTGCATGAATAGCGCAATTATTATTTTAAACACCTGTAAAACACCCGAAAACCATTTAAAAACTACCTATATTTTAAACAATTTTTTGCGAATTTTAGGCGATTTTTGGCAATTTCGTACGAAATTGGGCCTCTGACCCCCCTAGGGGGGGGGGGTCAATCGTATTTCGTAAGGCCCAAAGTCTGACCCCCCTTGTTAATGTATGATCCAATGTCCGATTCTCATTCCTAACACTATTTTACAACAATTTTAATTTTTATTTAACAATTCAAATTCTCAAGGTTTATTGGCTAATTTGCAATCTTATATATACCTACTATTTCAGATGAGAGTTATTGTATAGAACTTACACAGCGTGGGTGGCGAATTTGTTCGGATCGCCTTGACTGCATGTATGGCGACTTCAAGAAGGTGCTTTCTCTCAGAGTGATTGATTAAATGTAATTTTGTTTTTTCAGCTGGATATGCATGTTGCCTACTATGACACCATTTATCAGCTTTTGGACAATTTGAGCAAACAATATCGAGAACGTTTTGGCGAAGCGCTCGCACGAAAACTCTCCGATTTGCAGAACCAACAACAGCAGCAAAAGGTGGAAACGAAATCCACAGCAGAGGGAGAAGGACAAGAAAGAGGCCGGTCGAACAAACAAGAAACCGGTGAGCCGCAAGTTAGAATTCATGTCTTAAAGATCTTTTTGAGGCTCACGATCAGCTTCCCGCGACCACAGTCCTTTGAATTGTGGCAATCCTGACCGACGGCAACAGCCTTGCGACGGGTGTGTTGATGCGACTGCGACTTGTAGATCTCGGACTCCGCCGCCTTCTACTTCAGGTTGATATTTATTTTTCTATTGAATTTTACACCTTAAACTTAAAGAGAACAACCAGGCCACCTCGAACAGTGGGAAAAAGTGACCGAACCTCGTTATTTTCAATTTTCATTCCACTCATCACTTTTTTTGCTCTGCTATATCAAATCTTTTTGATGAATCCGAGTGTATGTCCATTATCTTGTTCTCATCATTTAACTCAACACTTTTTTTTCTGTAGAGACTATAGTCATCGATTACATTAAACTAAATAAAATATCATTTTTAAACAATAAAAGGATTTATTTATTATTTTTGCCATTTGTTTACTTAAACATTTAATTATTTATTTATGTTTTACCCAAAGTTCCAACTTTATGACTCCATCCCAGTATGACTTTTAACCCTCAACATCCGGATCCCGCCTCCGCATCCGATCCTTGCACCGTGGGATCAACCGCATCTCAAAACACTAACTCAAATGAAGCAATGGACCCACCCCAACAAGAGTAAGTCGCCCATTTTGACGTCATTAAAAACCACTCGGTGGGAGTGGGGCAAGCTGAGAATACATTTGGCGCATTTCTAAAATCAACCAAAAAATACAACAAAAACTGGATTATTCAGATTTGAGCCGCCCCAAAATTAGATTTTTGAAAGGATTTTCAGTTGATATCATTGCATTTAAAATTTGGCGAATTTTCGGCATATATAACGAGAATACCTTAATTTAGAATCAAGGATTAAAAAACGAAATCATTCAGGATTATCCGATTTTCTTACGATTATTCTTTCGATATTTTTGTTTTCACATCAGATCCTCCAGGAATTACGGAATTGATCCATCTTTTGGGTTGATGATGATGTTCGACCGCCAGCAACAGTTGCAACACCATCGACAGCAGCAGTGCAAATTGTTCATTGGCGGACTCGGCCAGGTCAATGACGACGCTTTGCGCCAGTATTACACGCAGTGGGGCCAGGTGGTGGACTGCATCGTCATCCGGGAGCCGGGCTCACGCGCTTCCCGCGGTTTTGGCTTCATCACATATGCAACGCCCGAAATGGTGATTAATAAGAATCCTTCAACATTTTTTTTGCAAATTCTATTGAAATTATATGATTTCTCGCTTTAATAGATCTAACTCTAACGAACTATTTTTTGATTTTAGGCAGATTTAGCGATGTCCCATAGGCCTCACAAAATCAATGGAAAGGCGGTGGATGCAAAACCGGCAGTTCCACGGTAAAACATCCAAGGGTGATAAAGAAGAAAAACAGTTCATTTGGCAACTTCAGAGAGAGGATGAATCCGTTCCCCGTCACGGATAGGGTTCCGTTCTTTATGGTAAGGCATAAATACATCCTATATAATATATGTATATTATTTGAATTGACAGAATATAGAGCCAGAATCAGGATGCAGATTGCAGCTCTCCTCCCTAAATTGGGAATGGCACACATTGGACACTTTACGAACTTATTTTGGCCAGTTCGGTGCCGTTGAACAAATCGAAATGGTGATCTTTGATGTTTATTAGATGTTTCCTGAAATTCCATTTGTCCATAATATCCCATCTATTCCCAACAGGTTGCCTTCCCACGTGGTTTCGGCTCTGTGGTGTACCAAGAGCAGGCGGCAGCACAGCTTTGTTTGGCGGTTGGCGACAAACATTCAGTCAACGGACATCCAGTGGAAGTGAAGGTGAATGTGTCATTCCGTGTTCATTCCAATCTGAATTCCGTCATTCTTAAAGTAATTTCGTCAAATATTATTATTTTTCGTTTCTTATAAGAACAGCTAGAATTTATTCAAAACTCTCGAATTATTTAACAAAAACAGATCCTAAATCATTCAATGGACTCCTAGATAAAATCGATCTTCGTTCGCCAATACTTTCTTCTCTTTTGCATGTCAAATGATCTCCAAATTTCAAAGACGTGTATTTCTAAATTATTTATATTTTGCTCATTGACTATTTAATTTTGTTCGTATTATTTTATTGACTCTGGCCTAGCGCCTTGTGCGTAAAGATTTGATTTGATTTCTTTCAGTTGGCCACCGATGGGCCTCTATTGTGTGCTCCGGCCAGACCCAACTCCTCCGATTCCATGCTCTCTTCCGCCTCATCCACGCACCAACACCGTCAATCTCCCAATGCTCTGAATCTGATCGGATGAGGAAGAGGAAGCAAGAGGCTATGCTCGCATTCCAATCATTTTCCGTCGGTGCTTTTTCTTTTATTTTTTTAATTTTCGCAAACTGTGTTTTGTGCTTTTGTTTTTACGAACTAAAAGTTCGGACTTTCAACATTTTATTTTTTAAACTTCCTCATCATCACATTTTTGCATCTCACTCACCATCTTAAACACCTTTTAATCACATTTCTATTTATACATATCATGGTTTTGCTCGCCATTTTTTGAAAGAGAAATATTTTAAACAGCTGATCCTTTGTGGATAATTAGTTTTGGTTATCGGCACTTTTTGGCGAAGAAAATTAGTTTCCCTTCCACTCTTACTCGCGGATTTCCCACAAAAGTTCACTTTTGCCTAAATTTTTAGAAAAATACCAAAAATAAAATGCAAAATGAATGTCGGTTTCCTGTCTCTGAAAGAAATTCCTGAAATTGGTAAAATTCATCGAAAGGCGTGACAACAATAATTGCCCATGGATATTGGGTAAATACGATGGATCGGTGGAAGCACCGACGGATTGGACACGATCCCCGACAAAGTGTTCTTCCCTCCTTCGGTCAACTCAATCCATCCAAATGCATTCACCCAACAGTCTCTCCTCGTTCTTATTATTCCTCTTCGCGACTTTTTCCCTCTTCTTTTCATCCCTCTTTCCCCTCCTCCTCTTCTTCTTCTCATCTCTTCTTATCCCTCCTTTCTCTCTTCTCCCTCTTCCCTCCCTTTCCTCTTCTCTCTTTTCCTCTTTTCCCTCCTCATCTCCCTCTTCCCTCCTCTTCCGTTCCGGGATCCATCCTCCGACAACCCAATTCCTTTTCCCCTCGACCCCTCAGAGAGCATCCAAATCTCCGACGGGATAGACCCTCTCCCCTCCCCTTCCTCAGTTCGTGCTTTTGCTGAGCGATCAAAGAGATCGGCGAATGTTATTGCATATTGCGCCTCCCCCCCAGCAGGGGATGTGAAAGTAATTGGTTCGCCAGCAAAGATGGAATTGCGACGATATTTTGTTTTATTGCTGCTGGGCATTTCGTAGTCTTAACACCGATCAGATCCAAATCCGATCCCAATCAACGAACTTGGGACATCCCCGGTTCATTCCAATTCGTCCGACATCATTGGCACATTTTGATCTTTGGTCTCACCAAAATATAAATCCTAAAAGTCAATTCCATATGGAGTTGTCCTTTGTGGATTTTTGGCCATCTTCAGATGGTCCAGATTCGGCTTCAGTTTCCAGTTCCACAA
>LDKF01001431.1:1005-39712 GCA_001026735.1 Rotylenchulus reniformis
CTATTACAGGGAGGGGACTAATTGCAGGGAGGGGATTTAATACAGGAAATACGGCATTAGGTATTTAGAAGTATTTACCTAAACTTAGCAATTTATTTTTAAGACAATGGACCAATTGGTAGAATTTAGAATTTTTACCTGAGATTTAGAAGATTTTGCTTATGATTTAGAATATTTTACTTGAGATTTTAGATATTTAGTAGCAAGATTTACGTGGAGATTTTATTTTACTTAGAAACAGTTCAAATTAATTAGAATTTTTCGAAAATACTTCGAGATTTTTCAAATTTTTTGAGGTTTCGAGATTCGAGATCTCGAAGATTTTTCGAGACCGATCTCGATTCGAGATTCTCGAAAAATCTCGAATCTCGAAAGATCTCGAAAAATGCCCAAAACTTTCGAGATCGATCTCGATTCGAGATTTTTCGAGAATCTCGAATCGAGATTCTCGAAAAATCTCGAATAATCTCGTCTCGATCCGGTCTCTAGTGTCTATTGAGGGTGGGGGGAAGGCTTTCCCTCGCCCTTCTCTCACTTTTGCATACACTCGTCGCCATCGGAAAGCGATCAGCCCGTTTAAAAAAATCTATAACTTGAAGCGAATTTATGTGAGTGTTCTCTCTTTTTTGCATTCTATTTTCACCTTTTCTCTGTCCTTTGTGGTAATCATCGCTGACAAAAAAAACGAGCAAAATATATAAAGAATGTAATAGGAAATGATAAAAGATATTCGTTTCAATATATAGATCATTTTTTTAAACATATGAGTTTTGGAACATTCTTTGTGGCAATGAGTGTACTCTATCGACAAGTTTTATTTTTTACTTTTTAGAAAATTTATTTTCTCATGCATACATATTTACATATGTAAAATCATTAGAGTTAGGACAAAGACATCGATTGGCGGTTTTTTTCCGTTGCCGAAAATACCAAAACTATTTCGATCAGTAATTTTCGATTACATCGCCGGTCCCATCTCTGTTAAAAATTATGCATTGAATTTTGGATTTGTTGTGATTGGGAGATGGGAATACAGAAAAATATGCCTTTAAACATTACCATCAAAACCCAATGTATTTTTTCTTGCCTTTTTTCATCCCGTATTTATTTAATTCTATTATTTTTAGAAATTCCTAAATTGTGGTCTTTTAGGTACTTGATATTTATTCTGCCCTATTCCTCTAATTGTTAAATAGTAAATAATAATTCTTGGCCGATAAGTTGCAAACAATGGCGAGAATCAAGCGCAACCTGCATGAACTCTCTCACTTTTATCTCTCTTCTCTCTCCACCTCCTCTTTCTCTCAATTTTACACACTCCATCTGTTGATGGGTTGGATTTTACAATTATTTTTACTTTACTTACAAATAAATTCCAAATTTTAAAATTTATTCTCAAAAATGGCTTTTTATTTTAAAAAAAGGACTTGTGAATGGTCTAATTTTTAAACTCCAATGATCGATGTCCTGTTTTCTCATTTTCGAAGGGCCAAAAATTCTTTCTTTTGGCAGTTACGAAAGAATACTGCCATAAATTCGAGTTTTAATTTTACTAGTTTAATCTGGGAAATTAAAATTCCAAAGCTTTTGAATATAATATGAATAATATTTTTATATCTTTCAAAAATCATTTTTTTTCTATTTTACTTTTCTAATTTCCCTTTTTAGACTTGCACAGATGATACTAATATTTTAGGAGATTAATAAAAATTTTGGGTAAAAAAAATTCATTTTTTTGCTCTTGCCCCAAAATGTCTTCTATAAACCAACATGGTTAAGAAATAATTCTCAGGTTGCAAACATTGGAGAGAAGCAAACCAAATGCATGCACTCCCACACCGGTTCTAGAGCGTTAAAAAAGAGCCAAATGGGGCGTTAAAAAAACCGCCACGAGCCATAGTCTGGCCTAAAACTTTTTTGTAAGACATGTTAGACAAAAAGTATAAAAGGCAAAGTTGTGCAGAATTTTATGCTGATTCGAATGGTATAAAATTTTTTCGAAATTCGAACAAAAAGTTCGAAATATTCCCGAAATACCGAAAAATACGGTTTTTAGGGGATATTTCGAACTTTTTGGCTGAATTTCGAAAAAACAAAATATACCATTCAATTAGCATTAAATTCTGAACAATTTTGCCTTTTATACTTTTTGTCTAACAAGTCTAACAAAAAAGTTTTCGGCCAGACTACAGCATGTGGCGGTTTTTTTAACGCCCCAGCACCCTCTTTTCCCTCTCATCAGCGTTCTCTCAATTTTACACACTCTTTGACGATTGAACTTTTAATTCTGATGAAAAAAAAATGTAAATTTAAAAAAATGAAGATTTATTGATATTCAAAAAAATAAAAACCATCTGTAACTGTATTGTTATTAAAAATGGATTTTTGTCATTGTGAAAACAACAATAAATTTTTTAATTGAAATTAAGGCTCGTTGAGAGATAAAATTACAGAAAATTTGCTGTTTAAAATTTAAAGCTTGCTAGTCTAAAAAAATAAATGCAGAAAATCATTCTAGAAAATTAGGTCTCTATTTTTTCGAATTTCAATGAAAATTATTGAACTTTTAAAAAGCCATAAAATTGTAAACAATTTTCTAAATTTACATATTTCTTCTCTTTAATATTTTTGGTCTTGAAGCGTAATTTTTTTTCATGATATTTGTATTTGATTAAACGCCCAATTTGCCATTTTAACGTCCTTGCACCAAAAATTTATTACCTAATTTTTTAATTTTTTCTAAATATTTCTATAATTATTTCTAAACTATTAGTTGAAGTAGGATAAGTCTTCTTTTTGCAATAAAAACCATTTTCTTTAAATAATTTCTTTTAAAATCTAATAACATTATAAATCTATATTTTAGAGATTTCAAATTTTTTGGATCTTTTAGGGGTTTGATCTTTATTCGCACTATATTTCCAAGATGGTATCTTATTGAAAATTAATAATTGGTTGATAAGTTGCAACTTTGGAGAGAAATCAAACAAAATTCATCCTTCTATCACATTTGTCTATCATCTTTTCCCCCTCTTCGTTCACTCATTTTTGCACACTCTATCGATGGGTTGGATTACAATAAAAAAATCTATTTTCAAACAATACATTCAAATTTATAGAAGGTTTAAAAAATTATAGGTAGATTTATTTTCAACTCATAATACATATAAACTTGATTTTTTTTTGAACAGTTTTAAGCTTCAAGGCAATTTCCAGGAGTTTTTTCCCACTTTGAAGAGCCAATGAATCCGTTTTGGTTGTGAAAAAATAAAAATTCCCGAAAACCCAATAAAGTAAGTATAATTGAATATTAAATTTGAGCTTACATATAAAAAAGTGTTATTTCAGTCTTTGATAATTTTTTTATGAAATTTTTTGGTTAATACTTGTAAGGCATTTCTGATATGAATCTTCCATTTTTTTTTATTTAATTTCTTATGTTTAAAAGGTATCAAAATTTGATTATTTTAAAATTTGATTATTTTAAAATTTGATTTATTACAATTCAATAGAACCCACCTCATTAGAACCCACGGCAGAAAACTTTAAAGCAGAGGTCGTATCTGTACTTATTTGTAAGATTTGTCCTTATTTTCGACCTATGTCCTTATTTTATTCTTATATTTAGGATGTTGTGAAATCTATTCAAAAAAATGACCAATTTTCTTGAGAAAAAAAGGTCTAAATTTCAAATTTTCTCCGGCCGTCCCTATCGGGACGGCCGAGCACCCCATATAGTGAATTTTCTGAAAAATATCATTTAGAAATGACCAATTATCTTAAGAAAATGGCCAAAAATTCCCAAAATTTTCTTGCCGGTATCCCATAAAACGAATTTTCTCCAAAAAAATATCTTAAAAATTAATCAATTCTTCAGAAAAAAAAGGTCTAAATATTTCATCTATCTGTCTTTATTGTCTTGGGATAGCAAACAAAAAATTAGATACTAAATGATCAGGTTTCATATCGCATGATTTAGCACTTTAAAAAAATTTTGCTTTTCTATTCTGTTACGAAATCACCCTATTTCTAGGGAATTAAAAAATTTTGCACTTCCATGGTTCCAGTATTTATTTCCGGAGAAGGCCCTTGCTTACTATTATAAATTATTTATTGCATAAGTTGCAACTTTTGGCGAGAAATCATACCAAATTCATGCATTCCCTCACTTTTCGCATGACATCTTTTCCCTCTTAATTCTCTCTTTTTTGTACGCTTTATCTATATCTTGTTGCATTTAAAATCTTGTACTGATGAGTATTTGTTTAGAGATAGGAAATTGGGTGCTAGGTCGTTACCGCTAAAAACCGCCACATGGGGCGTTAAAAAAACCGTCATATGCTGTAATCTGGCCGAAAACTTTTTTGTTAGACTTGTTAGACAAAAAGTATAAAAGGCAAAATTGTTCAGAATTTAATGCTAATTCGAATGGTTTTTTAATTTTTCGAAATTTGGCCAAAAGTTCGAAATATCGCTAAAAACCGTATTTTTTAGTATTACGGGAAAATTTGGAACTTTTTATTAGAATTTCGAAAAAAATTTTATACCATTCGAATCAGCATAAAATTCTAACAATTTTATCTTTTATACTCATGAATTTTGAATTTTGGTCGCAAATATATACAACACTATTGGTTTTTTTGCAAAATTATTTTTTACATTTCTAAAATTTTTTATTAAATCTTGCAAAATATTAAAATGTCTTAGCAATTTAAAATTTTTGGAAATTTAAAATTTTTCTTCGAAATCCTTTACAATATATCTTGTTATTTAATGAATTTCAAAAATTTTGCGAATAATCGCCGAGCGTCTTGCTTTTGCATTCCCTCTAATAATGGCAATGTCATAATTTAAATTGATACTTTTCTGATGGGTTGCATTTAGCAAGAATTCAAACCAAATTCATGCACTCTCTCTCTCTTTTGTCTGTCATCTTTTCCCTCATCATTCTCTCATTTTTGCATACACTCCATTTTGGTTGGATTTTAATAATGATAAAAATTTATTTTCTATCAATTTTTGGACTGGCTTTATTTTTGTTGTTGGAAATTTCAATGTTTTTTAAACTCAAAAATTAACCACAGTAGATTTTCGGAGAACCAAAAATCTTTTCTAAATTGCAAAAAATATCCAAAAACTCGTTTTAAAAAAGTTTTTAAATTCAGAAAAGCCACTTTATCTTTTCTTTTATCACACTTAATTCCCTTTTTTCTGGACCCGACACGAGAATTCGAACAAGAACACTTGAGAACTCATATAGTTGAGGATCCAAAATTAAATAAACAAAAAAATATACGGGTGCGGATTGGTTCTTTAATTTCCCACTTTTTTTAAACCGAGATTGATTTCTAGATTTCTTTTTTTTTGAAAGTATCTGGTTTGGGACCATCCCCTAGCTTCATATGCGTCCTTAAGTTCAAGTCCTCTATTGTCACATACCCCCTTAAAATTCTTAAGGAAGTCAAATTTGATGAGCGCGTCGTGGTCCTTTAAATGACTTTTATTCCGAAAAAAACATAAATAAGTTAAAATAAGGATTAATTCTCAGGTTGTAAATGTTGGCGAGAATCAAGCCATTTTAGCGTATTCTCTCACCAACTGTCTGGCATCTTTTCCCCCTGATCGTTCTCTCATTTTTGCATACTCTATTTTATAGATGTAAGAAGAAATGTATTGATTATAAAACCAAAAAAGCTGAAACATATTACACTTCTCTGGGGTTATCCTAGGACTTGCTATTTTTAAAAAATTAAAAAAATATATAAATTTTATAAAAATTTTTCGAAGCTTATTATAATTTTTTCATTTTTAACCAACCGAATTTACGAAGCTTTTGCGATTTTTCATGACCCGAATTTTTCTAACTCAAGAATCAAAAAATGGTTGTCTTTTTGTGGGCTCATGTTTTTTTTATTTAGAAAATGTTTTTCTGATATTCATTAACTAAATTTTAAAGAGAATTAAATGGGCTTTAAAAACTGATAAACAATCCCTCTTTCGTAAAGAAAGGAAAGATATGAGCGAAATAAAAGCGACTTTTGATGCATCCTCTAATATTACATATAAAAGACCAAAACATAACCGATTTTTTAATTTCTTATATGACGTAAAATTTCGATTGCTTTTTGCTAAGAATTTTTATTTGCATTTACTAGTCTGATTTATTTCATGATTGCCGCTTAAAATTATTGGACAAGTTGCAAAAAGGGTCAGAGAAGTGAGAGCATATGGCATACTATTTCAGGTTTGTCTAGCTTCTTTACCACCATTTCTCTGATAATTATCACTTATCAGATTTACTTCTTTTAAAAGAGTGTGTAATAATGAGAGAACGAAGAGGAGGAAGAAAGACAGGCAAAAGGTGAGAGATTGCATGAATTTGCATGATTTCTCGCCAGTTTTTACAACTTATCAAGGAATTAATTTTATGATATTATCAGGGGAAATCGCAAGAATAATTATAAAGAAGATCCCGTACTCAAAATTTTTGAATTACCTAAAGCAGTAGGGTTATTATACAATCTTGATCAGTTAAAAAATTAGAATGCGTACAAACATCGTATAGTCGTGGCCATAAAGAATATTGGGACATTCATATTACATATGCACATATGTAATATGATTTGCCGCTATGAAATAGCCGGGTTTTTAGACTGTTAGACAGACTTGAATTTAAACAAAATTCAACTGGGCAGCGTCAAAAATTACCATAGGAGTCTTTTTTAATAAGAAATGAAAAAAATTTCAACGTCAGCGTAAAAAATTTTGTTAACGGCGGTTAAAGTTTTAAGGACGGCTAAAAGTTTTTAAGGATGGCTAAAAATTTTTAAGGGCGGCTAAACTTCAATTGAGCCCTGATAATCCTCACTTTTCCAATTCGGCACTTTTTCATCATCACCCTATTTTTACTTAATAATTCAAAAATTTTGTGGACACACTTTGTGTAGATTTTATTGTTTGTGCGATAATAATATGAGAATCAGAAATACAGAAAAAATTATTTTTTAATTCCTGATTAAATTTTGAATCTTGTCGAGAATATACAATTTTTTTAAATGAAACTTGAAACTTCGAACATATATTTTTTTATCCCGTACAATAATTCTATTTTTTTTTTATAAATTCCAAAATTTTGGAAAAAGATCTGTTTAGTATTTAGTCTTGCTATGTTCCTCGAATTATTAAATAAAAAATAATAATTATGGCTGATGATTTGCAAACAAGGCGAGACAAACAATACTTCGAATATAAATTTTATCCCTTACATTAATTCTATTTTTCTCGAAATTCCAAAATTTTGTACAATGATTGGTTAAGTAATTATTCTTGTCCTATTCATCGACTTTTAGATAAAAAATAATTTCAGTCGATAGAACTTTATGATTTTTAATTTCAGTCGATAGAACTTTATTTTAGGGATTACAAATTTGGGAAGTGCCAGATTTTGTCGCATTGGCTTTGCCCAAAAAAGTCTTTCTTAAAACCACCTTATTGCAGAATTAATTTTCAGGTTGTAATGGTTGCAGAAATCAATTCTTATTCACGCATTCTCTCACCAATTGTCTGATTTCTTTTTCCCCTCACAGTTCTCTCAATTTTGAACGTTCTATCGAAATTTGAACTTTTAGATAGAAATAATTTACTTAAAAAATAAATTTGGGAAAATGCATTGCTTTACAATTTTGACTTATGACCATTGTTTTTTCATTGAATATACAATAGAAATTTCATACAGCTTTACTCAATACCCATAAATTCTAGGGATTTCAAAATTGTTGAACATTTCCAACTCCGTCTTAATTTCTTGTTATCTTCCTTTGACAATCATGATGCAAAAAAATTCTGGTTGATGCGTTGCAAACGTTGGAGAGAAATCAAGCCAAATTTGCTCATTCTCTCATCTTTCGCCTGTCATCTTTTCCCTAATCGTTCTCTCTCATTTGCACATGCTCTATGAATGTATTTTTTCTTGAAAATTTATGTTTACGACTAAATCTTCCATCAGAATTCTGCATAATAACCCTAATTTTTTAGGGGTTTCAAAACTTGGATTTGCACTTCCAATCGCTGTTTTTGCATTGTCCTCTATTGGTATTATGTATCATAGCTAATATTTTTGCTTTCCTGCTGATAAGTTTCAAAGGTTGGAAAGAAATCAAGCCAAATTCATACATTCTCTCACCTTTGACTTTTATTCAAAAAAAACTTGGACTTTGCTTGGTTCAACATTTTTTAATGATTTTTTAAATTCCAATGATCAATGTCTTGATTTTATTTTACAGGGCAATGCGAAAAAATTGTCGTAAATTTGAGAATTTTAGTTTAAGTTGTTAGAATTGAAATATAATAACTAGTTCCCAGCAATCCGTATTCCGGAGCTTTTGGAATACTAATTATTAGTAAGGTAGTTCACGGAAGGTAGTTCACGGTTGGTTAACCGAAACAAAAAACGGGTTACCCGAAACCAGTAAAAACCGAAAAAACCCAAGGGTACCGGCTTTAAACCGTTCTTGAACTACCCTATTATAAAATCTGCGTCAGAAAAGTCCGGAAATCTAGGGCTCCGTTAGTTTCGAATTTGGTCTCGAAACGATTCGTCTGATGCGTTCGGCGCTTTTGTTCTCTCTTCTCCTTGTCTCTTTTCCTTCATTTCATTTCACTGAATCCGAAGACCACTTTGTTTTCGAGTGGGCGTGTCCCTCCGCAGAGTGGGCGTGTCCCTCCACCCAATCCATATAAAAGCTTTTTTCCGATGCTCATTTCCTCTCAATTTGTGATCGCGCGGAGATTTATTCTTTGCAAACAAAACAATCGCTCTAATAACATTTTTTCAAAAGGGATTTCCGGACTTTTCTGAAGCGAACTTTACATATATCTATCAAAAAATCTTTTTTTGCCCATCCAATTCCCCATTATTAAACTTGCATAAATAACCCCAATATTTTAATGATTACAAAAACTTGTCCGCCGATGAAACTCTTCTTTGATTCTGTTTCAAAATGTCTTCCTTAAAGTCCCATGCTTAAGAAATAATTATCAGGTTGCAAACTTTGGGGTGAGAAGCAAACCAAATGCATGCATTCTCACACAATTTGTCTGACATCTTTTCCCTCTCTCTCAATTTTACACACTCTGTCGACAATTGAACTTTTAATAAGGCTGATGACGGAAAAATGTAAATTTAAAAAATGAACTTTGTCATTATATTTGCAAATTATTCTAAATTATTAAAAAAAGTTGAATCAGTAAAAAAATAAATTTAAAAAATTTTCTATCAAAATCCTATATAATAACTCTAAATTTTTAGAGATTTCAAAATTTTTGGGTCCGTTAGGGTATGATATTTATTCATTACATTCCTTAGATGGTATCTTAATGAAAATTAATAATTGGTTGATAAGTTGCAACTTTGGAGAGAAATCAAGCAAAATTCATGCTTTCTTTCATCATTTGTTAGAGATGCTCGAGAGTCTCGGTGTCGAGTCTCGAGTCGAGATTTTTCTCGGGTTTTTTGGGTCTCGGTCTCGAGCCTCGGTCTCGGGATTTGAGTCTCGGAAAACGAGACATTTTTACATTGGATATTCTGGGATTTTTTCTGAAAATTTTTTGGAAAATTTGACCATTTTTCTTAAGGGAGTAACCTAAAAAATCGCAAAATTTTCTCCGGCGGCCCCTATCGGGATCTCCGCCGCCCTTCAAAATTCTCAAACTTCTAAAAGGCTAAATTTAAAATTTTTCTCCGGCATTCCCTAATTAGGCCGTCTTTTAGTAAATTTTCACTATTTAATAAATTTTAACCTTTTTATAGCTCTTCGTAAATTTTGCTGCAGATCCCGCTTATTATCCCCATGATTTTAAAATGATTTCTCCCGTCCATTCTAAAGCTCCAATATCAAACTCGCCCATAAACCTAAAACGTATCATTTTTGAGAATTACTCCAAATTTTAAAATCTTCTCCATAAATTCCAAAAAAGGTTTGGCGTCATCTTCTGTACCTCACAAATAGTTTTTTTAGCTCGTCATTTAACTCCCTGCTCTTAAACTCACTCAAATTTTTTTGCAAAAATTTTTAATTTGATTTTTAATTTTAATTTTTTGGCGAAAAATTTAAAAAAGTCTCGGGTCTCGAGTCTCGGTCTCGAGTCTCGAAGTCAAGTCTCGGTCTCGGGGTCAAATCTCGTTCTCTCGTTTCTCGAGTCTCGGGAAAAATCAGGTCTCGAGTATCTCTATCATTTGTCAGTCATCTTTTCCCCCTCGTCTTTCTCTCATTTTTACTTACTCCATCGATGGGTTGGATAACTAAATAAATATAAATTTCAAAATTATATTATGGATTTATTTTCAAATCATAATAAGGACCTGCTTTTTTGAACATTGGTAAGGATCCATTTTTAAGCGCCAACCATTATTTTGGACAGTGATCATGTTCAGTTATGCAGTAAAAAATGGTAGGGCAAAAATTGATATACAGATTTTATGCTCCATTTTTTGACCTTTCTGATTTTAAAAAATTACTTTAAAAATTCAATTTTTCTTTAGGCTTTTCTCAAAAAAATTAAGATATATTTAACTAGCCTTGAATTTTTTTCGGATACAACAAATTCTAATTTATTTAATCTAGCATTTTTCGGAAATTTTTTCATTTTTTAAAAAAGATTGATAAAGTTTTAGCTTTCAAAAAATTTATAGGTTTCGGATTTCAGAAAATTTTCTAACTCATTTAGGTTTCGGATTTTTTAAAGGGTTACTAAATTTTTAAAGACTATGATTTTTTCAACGAATTTTGAAAAAAAAAATAAAAAATTGGAAAAAATTCAACGGAATTATAATTTAATTATAATTATTCAATATTTATAATTTTTCCTTGTGTTTCTCACACAATATATTATTTCTTCCCGAAAATCTAATTTTTATATTAAAAATTCGAGCTTATAAACATATAAACAAGTGTTATTTCAGTCTTTACTGTATAAATTCGGAATTTTATGAATTTTTATTTACCCAAGTCTAAACTTCTTGGATCTTTTTGCTCTGAATTTTCAGGTTCATATAATTTCTTATACTTATCTTAAATAGAGTTATCAAAATTGGATGAAACCAGAAAGGGGCATTTTAAATTTTGTTTAGATCCGCCCACTAATGGGTCGCTTTTTCAACATAATTCTCAGGTTGTAAATATTGGCAAGAATCAAGGTCAATTTCGCACATTCTCTCACTATTGTCTGTCATCTTTTCCCCTCATCGTTCTCTCATTCCTTTTTCTATTTGCATTTTTGGAAAAACGACTCATAAGCAACCTTAATTGTCGCAAAACCCTACAATCGCCTTAAAATTTTAATAGTTAATGATACCAAAATTTGATGGACGCGCTACCTGATCTAAGTTAATTAACCTTTGTTCTAAAAACCTTTCCCATAAATAAATGCATTTTAAAGATTAATTCATGGGCTGTAAATGTTGGCATAAATCCAGCCATTTTATTAAGAATCTGGGACCCAAAAATTTTTTTTTTCTTAAAATTTTCTAAAAACAACTTCACAGAGGTATCTTTTGACGCTGAATCTGAATCTGACATCCATTTTAACGTAATGCGTCATCTGACGTCACTTTTGACGCTGACGTTAAAATTTTTGAAAAATTATTTTCCTTTAAATCATCTGAAAACGTTCCCAGGCCCAAGAGTAACTTTTAACGCTATATCCGAATCTGACTTCCATTTTGACGCAATGCATCAACTTTTTTTTTTATTATTTTTTATAACAAAATAAATAATCGTGACACAAACAGTGCAATTGCTTTTCTGCGCGAGCGCGAAGTTCTTCGCTCTGATCCACCGCAATGTTCAGACGATGATTGTGATCGCGAAATGACACAGGTCCAGCACAATGATACAAAGGATTTACTCATTAACCCATGCTTTTATTCTTTTTATGGCTTTTACATGTCATTGCCCTTCATATTTCACATCTTTACAGTGTGAAATGAAGCCTTTTATTTCATTTACTGTGTAAAATGTTTTTATAGATGTTTTTTATAATGAAAAATAATTTTCCAAAAATGTGACGTCGACGTCAAAAAGTGACGTCACATGACGCATTACGTTAAAATGGAAGTCAGATGCGGATATAGCGTTAAAAGTTACTCTTGGGCCTGAGAACGTTTTCAGATGATTTAAAGGAAAATAATTTTTCAAAAATTTTAACGTCAGCGTCAAAAAGTGACGTGATTATGTTTTTTATAAAAAAAATTTCAGAGATTTAAAAAGCATTTTGATTTTATGGGAATTTATTGTAATTTTTTCATTTACATCCAGCCGAATTCTCGAAGCTTTCGCGATAAAAACATTTTTAGATTCTTTTTTGGTATTACAATTTCCTCGATTTGCGATGAAACCTTTCATTTTAACCTTAAATATTTTTAGAGGTTCCAAATTTTTTCGAATTCCATGTTATCCGCGTGTTTTATTTCTTTTAATAATGTCTTCCATAAGGAGAGTACATTTATGAATTAATTGTCAGGTTGTAATATTGGCGAGAATCAAGCCAAATTCAATTATTCTCTCACCAATTCTCTGTCATTTTTCTTCCTCACTCTTCTCCCTTTTTCATACTCCATCGATGGCTTTATAAATAATTTAGGGGAAAATAAAAATTGTTTTAATTTTTCAATTTTACAATACAGGGGTGGGCTTATTTCCAACCTCTTTTCAGAGGAGGAGGGTCTATTTGAGAGGGGAGGGGCTTGTAATGCAGGACTTTTTAATATAGTTTTACAGTATTTTAAATATGCTTCTTCTCCCAAAATTGAGAAAATAAAAAATCTATCTAATTCCTTTGCTTAATTCATTTAAATGATGAAATTTTTGAAAATTTCATAATACATTGACCATATAATTCTAATATACAATAACTTAATGACTCCAAAAGAGAAAAACATGAATTTTCGATGCTTTGTTACACCTCAAAAGATATCCTAATTTGTTTTAGAAAAAAAAGGAAACGATGGCATATAATTTTTTTATCCTTTACTGTAATTCTAGAATTTTTTAGAACTCCCAAAATTTTGAATTCATTAATGACTTCTTATTTATTCTTTCTGTATTCCTCTAATGGTATAAAAAAGTAATTCATTGACTGATGCGTTACAAACAATAGCGAAAAAATTAATAATAAATGAAATATAATATCTACCTATAATTGCCAGACCAAATTTCCGGATTTTTTGCACTACTATTTCCTACTTTCAAAAAATTGATTTTTTTCTATTGGCTTTTCCAATTTACCTTTAGAGTTGCATAAATAACCCTAATATTCTAGGGATTACAAAAATTTAGTTGGACGGATCTAACCGGTATCCTTGATCTTCTTTCAACATGTCTTCTATAAAGCCCCATGCTTAAGAAATAATTCCCCCAAGTTGCAAACTTTGGCGAGAATCAAATCAAATGCATGCATTCTCACACCATTTTCTGACATCTTTTCCTTCTCAACATTCTCTCAATTTTCTACGCTCTATCGTCGACGGAGATTGAACTTTTAATTTTAAGTATGATGAAGGAAAAATGTAAATTTCAAAAAATGACCATTCATTGTAGTGCTCCTTTCATTTAGCCCATTGTTCTAAAAAAATTAAATAAAAAATTAACAAGTAAATTTATGCTTTGATAATTGGCATTTTTTATTCCTCTATATGAATTAATAGAAAAAAAAGAAACGATATAGCTCAGATGGGAAAGCTCATCTTTTAAGAGTTGCTCGTTCGATTCTCATGTGCTTTTACATATTTCCGCCTCCATTCAGGCGCTGAACCTGTTCTTCTTCGTCAGCATCTTCTTCATCTTCATGTCCCTGTGCGAGATGGCCGTGATCGGGTTCATCGACAAGATCTATGAGGTGATCAGATCAATCGATCGATAAATTATCAATCATTTTCCCTGATCAGGTGCAACGATTTCGGAGTCTGAAGACGGAGCGCAAGTTACGCGCCATGATGATGGGCCAAACCGCGGACACAATGGCCACTGCATTGGTGGCATTGTGAGTGGGACTTTTATGAATTTGTAACCCTTAGTTACAGTAATTACACCAAGTACGGTTAAACTTGCATTTTTTGGCTTCCAGCTACAAAATGAGCCTAGATCTATTCAAATTGGTCTCTATCGTGAAAAATTGTCAAAAACCAGCTTTTTAATTTAGAAAATTCTTAACATTATCAGAGCCCAATGGTACTGTAAATTTACATCTGTCGTAAAAGATTTATCATCATATTTCTCATATTTTGGGAATCCGCTATTATTAAGCATCCATTATCAAATCAACACCCATTATCTCTGCGCTTAAGCTCTTTGAATACATATACTGTAACTCATGGAAATAATTTTTAACAGGAATAAACAGACTAATCTCAGCAACAATAATAATACCCTTGATGTCGATGATGGGTACTACACAGTCAACTAAACAGCCAGTCAATTCCAGCACAAATTGGCGCCGTATCCGCCGTTTGCCATCGTCATAGAATCGCTGCAAAATTAAACTTTTAAAATTGTCACTGTAAAATTTATTTTTAAAAACAAATTTTTAATAGGATAAATTTTTTTTCATAGAAAAATAACATTTTCAGACAAAAGGACATTATATTAGACATCAGACATCCTTCAACCTTGTTATCCTAGAATAATTACAGAAATTCTTTCCAAAGCGGTGAAAATTATTAGACACCCCGGGGGAGTTATATTTTTCAACCTATATTTTTTCACCTCAAGGACAGTGTCGTCGACGTTGTAGAGGTCAGAACCGAGTTGGCCCCGGACGTTTTCACGCTGGCATGGTAAGCATACATAGTAAAGGTGCTGGGTCGTTTTGCAAAAAATGTCATAATGGGCGTTTTGCAAAAAAATATCAAAACCCAATACCTTCTCCAAAAACTTTTTTGTTAGACCAGTTAGACCAAAAGTATAAAAAGCAAAGTTGTGCAGTATTTTATTCTCTATCTGCTGGTATTTTTAGTTTTTCGAAATTCGAACANCTTTTTGTTCGAATTTCGAAAAACTAAAAATACCAGCAGATAGAGAATAAAATTCTGCACAACTTTGCCTTTTATACTTTTGGTCTAACTGGTCTAACAAAAAAGTTTTTGGAGAAGGTATTGGGTTTTGACATTTTTTTGCAAAACGCCCATTATGACATTTTTTGCAAAACGACATAGCACCATAGTAAATAGCATAGAAGCCATGAATAGATGATATACGGATGCATCGAGACCATATAAAAAGAGGTAGAATAGAAGTTTATTTTTTCATAATTCAAAACAACATGATTGATTTATATAAAGGCATAAAAATTGATAAATTTCTGGATAATTGATTTAATATCTCTATGGAGCAAATTAATTGGAGAATAGAAGCTGATGGACTAGAACTATGGATGTTGTTAAAATAGGGCATGAAAAAGGGTATGCCGACATTTGCGGCCCCCACTAACTCACTTGTCAGTTCATATGAAAGCTAGAAAAATGAATATGGTATCAAAAATAGGTAGAGCAAAATATTAGCTATGAAATGAGCCAACCCCGTAAGTTATGACTAAAATATGTGAATTTGGCAAAAATATATCTTTTTTTCAATGGTGGTCCAATTCGAGCATGCTTGGGTTAATTTTTATTTTTTGCTCTGTTTTTTAACTAAATTATAGCGAGAGCCGTAAATTTCGTACAACCCATGAAAGAAGCTTCCGACTGATTATAGAGAACATAAAATAAATTTGAAGATTTTTAAAAGAAATATATGACATAATGAATGGAAACTATCTGAATATTACCTATGAATTTGATAATTTTTTGTGTTCTTAAGGAGCCCAGCTACAATCGGTACAAATATGGCAAAATGGGCCACCGTATCGACTACATTTGTGCCAGGGCATTTCCGCTGATTTTTGCCGTTTTCAACCTTGCCTACTGGGCCCATTACTTGAGCAACAGTGAATAGAAGCCATGCGTATACAATATTTTGGATTGTTTAATCCAGAATGTTTATAAAAATTTTATTTTGAATGTATACAAATAATATTGTTATCAAATACGAAGGATATGAATGCTATACATTGTATTAAAAAAAGACTGATAAGCATGAAAAGTTAAAAGCTATGGAAACATATAAGAGCGTGAATACAATAATAATTATATTTTTTATGTATGAATATAAGTCACAAAATTGTGAATAAAAAAACTTTGATATTCTACGGTAATTATAACTTATAACTTAAATAATATACCTTGTATGATGCTTCATAGCATATCCAAATCATAGATATTTGTACCAAGAGACTATATATACACTTTATTTACATAATAATTCACTCGAATGTATATAAATCAACATTTTATAGAATTTTGTACATTCTAATGTGTCTATTCATCAGACTTGGGAAGAACCTCGATTTTTGGCGGGTGTTTGTGCATTTTGGGCGTTTATTTCGGCAAGCACCTGGCTCAAGGGCTTGAATGGCATGACCTGAAAAATGAACTTAAAATTTCACAACTTCCAACCCTTAAAATAAAATTTCTCCCTTTTAAAGCAAAATTTTAAATACAAGTTTAACTCCCTGAAATGGCTTACACTTTCCAGCTCCCGCTTCAACTCCATCATATTACAGCTCCTCCGCATTGGCTCACTCCAATTACACAGCAAGTCATCTTGCCGTTTACTGCATGACTGCATGCCATTAGGTTGTGCAGGCGCGCCTGCAGGAGGATTGGGCAGAATTTCGTCCATCGGTGCATAGATCAGCTCATCCAGGAAGGCATCCTCCTCAGCCCTTCGGCGACTCCGTCTGCGTTGATGTTTTGTGGTAGCCGTCTGATCATGATCAGATTGAACTTTATGTCTCTCGGCACCTGCCGAAATGGAGAAAAATCTTGATAAGAATTATCTTAATAAGAAGTGATGAAAAATTGTACTGGCAAGAAAATAGAACGTCATTAGATGTAAAATCATAAAAAATAAAATTGTCAAAAATTTCCTTATGTAATACCTAACCAAGGTGACAATTTATATTTTTTACGGATTTATAGCCTTTAAAATGCCCAAGAATTATCTTACAAGTTAGACAAACTGGACAAAAAATCTCACAATTTTTATAAAAATGGTGTTATAAAAATATTTCAATTTTTTAAAAATTGGTCAGGTATTTTTCACCATTTTTTCCTTGACAAGAAGTTTGTTCTAATGAAGATTTTGGCACCACTTGGGGCGAAGATTTTGGTACTATTACATAGTAAGATTTTTCGGGCATAATTAGGTTTGGATAAGATATCTTGACAAGAAATTTCTTGACAAGATTTTATGGAAAATCCGTCTTATGTACCTGTCGAGGGTTGTGGCATTTCCTCGACAATTCCGAGGGCACTCAGGAACGCATCTGCGGCCGCGCAACTGTCCTCACTGCAGGCGAGTGAACGCAGGTCCGCGTCCGGCAGGTCGATGCCGGAATCAGGCGCGGATCGGCGACTGCCACCATTGCATGCGGCAGGTCTGTGAACAGAGTTCTGCTGCGTCACGACGTTGACGTAATTGGAGGCCATGGATGCGGATGAACCCATCTAGAGAGACATACCTATGAGACATTGTAGATCCGAATGCTATACCTAATCGACTATAATAGTCAGACTAAAAACCCTTATATAGTACCTACTGCGATTTGGCTAAACCCATCTCGAATAGCTTATCTGAATTCGGAATATCATACCGAAATCTCCAAATTTACCTACCGTAGCCGTACATGTATTTCAACCAGAATTCGTAACCGATCATAAATTAGTTTCCAAAATCGGTTTTCTAGCTTACGGTAAAGACAATATAAAACTTGGGTCCGAGAAATGAGTACTATATTCAATTATTATACTCAATTGAATCAAAAATATTTAGTTTACCTCTACAGTACACTATTATTCGTCGTTTATGGTACAATAAAACGACAATTGTCTTCTTGCCTTATGTCGTTCCGCAGCAGGCGGTGTTGCGCGCCGCACATAACTGAACTGCCCACTCTCGAAAGAGGGTGATAGGATTGCACCCGCGCCTGCAGTGTGCTTCTGCTGTTGCTGCTGCAACTGCTTGCAGTTCGAGACGCTGAATGCGCGCTTCTTGGGCACCGAATGCACGTCAAGCGTGTCCTGTGGCTGCTTTGACCTGCAGGAGAATGGAAATTTGAAAAAAAAATTGTTGCTCTAACCTGCTCGAATTTCGACGATTTAGCATGGCACGTGCCAATATCAACAATGACAGCGCGCAAAATGCTAGCAGAAGAAGGGGCAAGATCAGCAGGACCAACAAGTTGAAGAAGGTCGCGACGGCATGGTGTTCATCGACGGATGCAGGATTGGACGTGGATGTATCGTCGGATGACATTGCGCCAATCTGAAACAAAAATAATTATCCTTGACATAACTGAAAAGAATTTTAATTAATTATTGCTCTGAAGCTTGAAAGATTAATGAATACTACAATAACCAAAAATGACTCTTAATTAAAAAATGTGGTAATAAATACATAAATAATTCGAGTTGACAATAATCCAAAAAAAAAATCAGATAAAAATCTTAGCCAATCTTGATAGGTACTAATATGGATTTTCTTGGGTAACTATTCTTGTTAGCATTTTCATAATAACATGTTAAATTATATTCCGACTGGAATCTACGACAATGAATCGGATTAATTGGACTTAACAAGATTTTGTCACATTTATTAAATAAGGTTTTCATCAATGAACATGATTACGATCTAGAATCTTCCAATATTAGTATCCATTTTACATTCATTATACAGCAATAATTATTTTATTAACTAGGCCAAGAATTTTGGGCTAGATTTTTGAGCTCTGACCTCTATATACACTGTAGCACTGCTTCTCTTCCGCTCGCTACCGTACCCTGACTGGGCCCATACAGTAAACCGTAACACTTTGGGCTCCTTTTCATTGTCCCGATCCGGCATTTTAAGCATCCTCAATGCTCCAGTGTCCTGTTCTACTTGGACCAATTGGGCAGTTACGCTGTCCGCTGGATCCAATGCATACCGTACCCGGCTACCGTAACCAATGTCACGGTCGAAAGCGATAACTTGGCCGATGGGTGGTATTGATGTATCATGTACGGAATGAGGCGCAATCTGGGATGTCAAGTAGGATGGCGTGCCAACTTTTGCAGACCCGACATTTGCAGATAATTCGTCATTTGCCGTCCATAACTCGGTTCAAGTGAAATCAACAGAAATGAGTTGATGTTAAAAAATGGAACAAATAATTGGCTACAAAATGAACCTAAGCCCATTCGAATAGGTCCAATATGAAAAAAGTTATGGCCCAAATACTTGAATTTGGCCAAAAATATTATTTTAGCCATAACTTTTCTTGCAGAGGATGAATTTGAATGGGCTTAGGCTCATTTTTTAGATAATTTTTTACACTATTTTTTGGTATCTAATAAACTTCTCTAGGTTTTGTTTAAACCGAGTTATAATGTGATCTGCAAATGTCGGGTCTGCAAAAGTCGTACCAAGAGTGGGATATATCATAAGTCAATTTCCCTCAAAATTCTACCAAGATATATTATATTACGGTACCCTGAACTATAAAACGGTACCTTGAATGTGTAGGTACTTTTCGTGAATGCGGGCGCGAACTCGTCCACCCCGAGCACATGCATTTCCACGGGTACTGTAGCGTTACCGTACCCTCGCTGATCCGTACAGGATACATTGAAGCTGTACATGTGCAATGGTGGTATTGCAGTGGTAGTACTGTTCGAGGGTACGGTAGTCTCCAAGTCTAACGAGCCAATAAGAGTGAGCACACCGGTATTCGGATCCAATGCGAATGTCTGACGTAAGAGTGGTTAGTTGAACAGGGTATAGGTGTAGGTAGTAAGTACTAAGTAATATAGCGTGTCTTATTGTTAGCTCTTTGCCCTAACATATATATAGAGACCGGACCGATCGAATTTTCGTTCGAATCGAATTCGAATTATTCATTCGAAACTTTTCTGATTTTTTCGATTCTTTCCAATTATTCGTTCTATGCCCTTGTCCGGTCTCTGATATATTGTATGTTGATAGTACAGCATATGGTAGATTATTGAATTTAAGAGGTACATAGAAAAAATTAGATAAAAAGAATATTGTAAACCTCTGTCTAAACAATTGATTACGTTCGTAGACTCGGTAGGTAAAGTTAAGGTCAAAGCTAAAGCCTACACCAGGGCTGTCGCGAAAGAAAAAATTTTTCGAAATCGAAAGTCGAAATCGAAACTCAAAATTTTAAAATTCGAAATCGAAATTGAAATCGAAAAAAACCTCGAAAATTTCATCGAAAGTAATCGAAAGTTTTTAAATTTTAAAAATTCCAAAAAATTAAAAAACTCCAAAACGCTGTAAAAAAACTCAAATAAATAAAAAATAATAATTTTGTGCTGAGGTATCGGCATATTTATCCTTTTTAGGCTCTTTTTAGGTCGGTGGCTTTTTTAGGCCGCCGAGAAAAATTTTAACAAATTAGACCAACTATGTCAAATTTCAAACAATTTTTTGTTAAAACCTTTTTTTAAAATTTCATCAGTAACTGAGGAAAGGTAGGGGAAAATTTTGACCCACTAAATAAGTTACCCATTTTATGGAGAAAGTTCATTAATTTTTTGGTAAACTTTTATAAATTTTTGCTGTATTAAAAGGTGAGTGCTGGTAGTCCCGATCCCGACAGGGGCCGCCGGGAAATTTTTTAAAAATTTTATGAAAATTCTTAAGAAAACTGAAAATCCGCTGGCCCCAATGGGGAGAAAATTTTGAAAAATTTTGACTTTTTTATGAGATGAAAATTGAAACAAAAATTTTTAAAAAACTTGAGCTAATTTTGGAAAAAGCTCGACCAAAAAATGATGAATTTCCTTAAGAAAAAGGCAACAATTTTTCAAAATTTTCTCCGGTGGCCCTTATCAGGGCCGCCGGGCCAAAAAAGTCGAAACTCGAAAGTCGAAATTTCGAGCCCCTTTTCATTTTTCGAAGTCGAAATCGAAATAAAACCTCGAAAGTTTCGATTTTCGAAATCTTTCAAAACCCATATAGTACAACAGTGTCAGTCATCATCATCAGAGATTGGTAACTTTTTAATTGTATTTGACTTTACCTCATTTAATAGTGAATTTTCTCCTGAATTCAGCGTATAGTTCGTGCATGCACCGCCTGCATCACCGACCCGACTTGCAGCCTGCACGCGGAACAGTGCAGTGCCCGGCTGCGTGTCTTCCGACACCACCTTTAAATACAAAAGGAATTTTTTGATTTTTTAATTTATTTTTTATCGATTTTCAAAAAAATATCCAAATCTTGGATTTCTTCTAATAAGAAATTTATCAATTTTTAACCTTTCGATAAGACGGAACTGCAAAACGCGGTGCAGCACCGCTCCAGCGTGCCCAATCCATGCGCACGCGCACCGTCCACACTGCAGCCCGCGACGGCACGCCATGGTCCTGGGCCTGGATCACCTGAAGAAATAGTGTAGTGAATAATATAGATAGAAAAGAGGGAAAAGATGACAGAGAGACAGCAAGAGAATGTTGGAAATTTTTCCCTTCTCTACCTTAAATGTAACTTATCAGATACACATTAACGAAGATAATATGGTATAGCATCGCGCGCATTGGATGTATAAATCCATGGTGTGCAGCAACTCACGAAATCTTAAAATTTAAAATTTTAATGAATAAAATTTTTGTTATTCAATGATAAAAGAATTCCAAAAATGGATAGTGGACATAGTGAAAAGAGAGAGACAAAAGGTGGTAAAGATGACAGAGAAACAGCAAGAGAGTATTGAAGTTTTCCTTTTCTCTAAATTTAAATGCAACTCGTCAGAAAAAATTAACCGGGCAAAGGAAAGGCTGATTTGTGGATGGTTGCTTTAAATGGATCGATCGCCTGGGGAATGCCAAATTTTTTGAAAATTAAAAAAATGCATTGGATTGTTTTGTGCTGATAAGGTGTGATTTTTTATTTGAAAATTTTACGTATTCTTAAGGAAATTGTATTTTTTCAAAGAACAAGAAGATAAACTCATCATCATCAGCAATTCACTACTTTAGCTCAAGCCATTTAGCAAACTCATTTCGTGGCCCTTTTTATTTTTCAGCATCAAAAAAAGGACCTCTTTCATCCTTTCATCTTCTTTCAATTCACATTTGTATAGCGCTTTTTCATTTTTCTTCCGCCCGCAGGCAGGGGTACCCCTTTAAACTCACATACTCCGCCGGCATTCGTTGTCAGTCGTTGGCGATGGACCTTCTGTAGAAGAAGTCGAACCATCCGGTGCTACCAGTGAGTGGCAGGTGCTGTGGCCACCCAGATGACTTGGGGATGGGGAAGGAGGCCCTTCCAGATAGGCACGACCCGGGCCCTGGGTCAGGATATTGGGTGCCGAAGCTGGGAAGGGACAAAACCCCGAAACCCCCCAAAGGGACAAGCTTGATCAACAGCTTTATTCCGTCGCACCGATCTCCAAGTTCTCCGATGATCACATCAACAACATCGACCAAGACTGCCCTCCAAGAGGGGAAAAAACAGAAAGGATGAACAAAAGGGGCGGAGCAATAAAATGGGGACAAGTGATCAAAGAACAAGGGGAAGGAATGATCAATGGCTCTCAAGAAAAAGGGGAAAGATATTTGGGGATGCCACTGGAAGAACCTCACATCTACCTTAAATGTAACTTATCAGATACACATTAACGAAGATAATATGGTATAGCATCGCGCACATTAGATTTATAAATCCATTGTGTGCAGCAACTCACGAAATCTTAAAATTTAAAATTTTAATGAATAAAATTTTTGTTATTCAATGATAAAAGAATTCCAAAAATGGATAGTGGACATAGTGAAAAGAGAGAGACAAAAGGTGGTAAAGATGACAGAGAAACAGCAAGAGAGTATTGAAGTTTTCCTTTTCTCTAAATTTAAATGCAACTCGTCAGAAAAAATTAACCGGGCAAAGGAAAGGCTGATTTGTGGATGGTTGCTTTAAATGGATCGATCGCCTGGGGAATGCCAAATTTTTTGAAAATTAAAAAATGCATTGGATTGTTTTGTGCTGATAAGGTGTGATTTTTTATTTGAAAATTTTACGTATTCTTAAGGAAATTGTATTTTTTCAAAGAACAAGAAGATAAACTCATCATCATCAGCTGGCTCGATAAAAATGGCGGAGATCTTTTTCGGAAAGAAAAGTGCAAATGATATCTTTACTTTTTCTCTTCTCCAATAAGTGCAATTTATCCGTTATTAAACATAATCGATATGCTAACTATCTCGCGCATTGGTTGCTTTTTTTGAACATTCTCGAAATTCGAATTATTGAAAAATAAAAGTTTAAATTTTATTAAATTCAGCTTTTTGCATGGATTCTAAATTCTAATGTAAATTTTTTGAAAATCTTTCTATTAGAGTAAATTATGTGTTGTCATCCATAATTACTTTTATGTGATTCTGGTCTATTGGTGCGATTTTATGGAAAAATCTTTTTGATGTCCAATCAGCAAGATCTGTAGATTAAAGAGTGGGTAGAGTAAAGAGAACAGAAAAGAGATCAGAGATAAGTGAGGGAGTGCATGGATTTCCACTTTATAGCTAGCCTACAATTGTAACCTATGTATATAAATTTTGTTCAAGTAAAAAAAGTTCAACTAAAAAAAAGGCAGGATAATTTTGTTAATTGGTGTCACTACCAAGACAATGCAAAATCAAAAGAAACGTAAAATTAAAATTAAATTGGAGTTTCGTTTGATGAGAGCGTGACAATGCATGACAATGCATTTACACGGTGCTGGGTCGTTTTGCAAAAAATATCAAAATGGGCGTTTTGCAAAAAAATATCAAAACTCAATATGTTCCCTAAAAACTTTTTTGTTAGAGTTGTTAGACCAAAACTTCCAGTGACAAAATTGTGCGGAATTTTATGCTCTATCTTTTGGTATTTTTAGTTTTCCGAAATTCGAACAAAAAGTTCGAAATTTTCGTGAAGGCTGAAATGGCTCACAATGGTGCTATGTCGTTTTGCAAAAAATATCAAAATGGGCGTTTTGCAAAAAAATATCAAAACCCAATACTTTCTCCAAAAACTTTTTTGTTAGACCCGTTAGACCAAAAGTATAAAAGGCAAAATTGTGAAGAATTTTATGCTCTATCTTTTGGTATTTTTAGTTTAACGAAATTCGAACAAAAAGTTCGAAAATTTTCAAAAATATTGAAAAATAGGGTATTTAACGAAAAATTCGAACTTTTTGTTCGAATTTCGAAAAACTAAAATTACCAAAAGATAGAGCATAAAATTCTGCACAACTTTATCGTTGGAAGTTTTGGTCTAACAAGTCTAATAAAAAAGTTTTTAGGGAACATATTGAGTTTTGATATTTTTTGCAAAACGACATAGCACCATTTACACCGTTAGTTTCCCCGCTGCAGGTGAAAAATGATGATAGGTAACTTTTTCCAGATATAACCTAGAGAAGCAAATGTTGTGTCAAAATGTAGGTCTAAATGTGAGCTATAAACTTGCAGAAGAAATATCCGATCTGACCAAGCAAAAGAGATGGTTGACAAAAGTTATAAAATCGTGATTTGGCCAAAATCTGCCCATCTTTTTTTTCAGCTTGGCCAAACCGGATGGTTCTTTCTGCAATTCTACATCTCGAATTTAAATCTACATTTGTAAATCAAATTTGTTTCTCTAGATTATATCTGGAAAAAGTTATAAAATCCTTTTTCACCTGAGGGCTCCTCGACTTTTGGGTGCACGACAATTGGGCGCAAAAACCATAATTGGGCGTGATTTAAAAAAAAGAAAAATTTAAATCATTTGGATATATTTATTGTATATTCAAAATTAATGTACGTTGGTATCTCAAAACCTCCTTTTTTAGCTCCCAATTAATTATTTTAAATTTTATTAATATTTTATTAAATTTTTCCACACTAATAAATTTCAAAAATTCATTTTGCCCCCCTCCCCATTGTCGAATTGCGCCCTATTATTTTGAGCCCAATTGTCGTGCCATCCCCTAAGAAACTGTCTTTGGGTTTGATTTTACATCTCTGATTTAAATACAAATTAAAATCGAACATATCAATTTTGTTATTGAATTGCTTCTTTAGAAAAAAACAGAAGGAAATTATTCCAAGGATGAATTTTTGGAAGTGCAATAGTGAATGGAGAGAACAGATGGAAAAGATAACAGAAAAAAAGATGGAAAAGATAACAGAGAAATACAAGAGAGTGTTGGAAATTTTGCATTTTTTCTATCCTTAAATGTAACTTATTTGATAAACTCAAGAGAGGATAACAATGACATTTCACGCATTAATTACATTAAATAAAAGCATTGAGTCAAATGCAAAACATAATTATATAAATTCAACTTTATAATGAATGAATTAAATAATTAATAGGAATTTATGGGGTTTTTATCGAGAGAAAATTACAAACTATATCTCTATAAAAGCGAATCCATAAATTGTTGTTCCAAAAATTGAAGTCCATGATAAGCATTAAAAATCAATCAATTGTATAATTTTATTACTAAAACTAAAAATCTTCTTGCCAATTTCACATGCTCAGCTGTTTAAAGAATGCGTAGATTAGAGAGAGCAGAAAAGAGATCGGAGAATAGCGAGCAAGTGCATGGATTTTGACCTTATAACTATCGCATAATACCCATTGAAAAAAATAACAAGAGTTAATTTAGTGGCAAGACGATGCAGACAATGACATCAAAATTTAAAAAATTAAATGCTATATATATTAAAATAAGTTTTGAGACTCCCACCGAAAGAAACTGATGATTTTATTTACAACTCTGTTTAAATATAAATCAACCTAGAAATAGCGAGAGATTGTAGAAAGCTTTGCTTTTTCTCTCCCATAAGAGCAACTTATCCGTTAAAAATAATCGACGCTAACTATGGCATCTCGCGCATTTGTTGCTTTAAACCGCCGCGCTATGGGCATTTTCGAAATTCGAAGTCGAAAATAAATAAAATTTTAATTTAAACTTTTGAAAATAATAAATAAAAATTCCAACAATGGAGTATAGACATCTTTCCATCAGAGTAAATTATATTCCTCCTTAATTGCTTTATCCTAATTCTTGTCTATTGGTGCGATTTTATGACTAACAAAATCTTTTAGTGCAGGTCTGGTTACAGAGTGCGTAGAGTAAAGAGAGCAGAAAAGAGATCACAGAATAGTGAGAGAGTGCATGGATTTCCTCTTTATAGCTAGCCTGCAATTGCAACCTTTGCATATATTTTATTATATAAAAATAAAAATGTAAATGAAAGACGAACAAACTAACAATAAAGGCACACCACCGCCTAATCCAAAATTAAAAGAAATAAAAGTAAAATTGAAATTACCTAAATTAAAGTTTCATGTCGTACGAGGCTCCCTAATCGGCCTCGACAATTATGCGCAAAGCGACAATTGAGTGCAAAACATTTTTTGCGACAATTGAGTAAAAAATGAATTTTTGAAATTTATGAATGTGGAAAAATTATTAATATTTTAATTTATTCGATAAATGTTGTTAATAAAATTTTGTTTAATTAATTAGAATTTTGAGGTATCACGCTCTCCGATTGCTTGGGGACCCATTCCATTTTACAAAGCATCCGCCCTAACCGCGGCCGTACTGATTGTGAGGGTGCTGGGTCGTTTTGCAAAAAATATCAAAATGGGCGTTTTGCAAAAAAATATCAAAACCCAATATGTTCCTTAAAAACTTTTTTGTTAGACTTGTTAGACCAAAACTTCCAGCGACAAAATTGTGCGGAATTTTATGCTCTATCTTTTGGTATTTTTAGTTTTCCGAAATTCGAACAAAAAGTTCGAAATTTTCGTGAAATACCCTCTTTTTTCGATATTTTCCATAAATATCGAACTTTTTGTTCGAATTTCGAAAAACTAAAAATACCAGCAGATAGAGAATAAAATTCTGCACAATTTTGCCTTTTATACTTTTGGTCTAACGGGTCTAACAAAAAAGTTTTTGGAGAAGGTATTGGGTTTTGATATTTTTTTGCAAAACGCCCATTTTGATATTTTTTGCAAAACGACATAGCACCATTGTGAGCCATTTCAGCCTAAAGTGCAAAAATAACATATCAGTCCCAGAAAACTTTTTTGATAGACCTGTTAGACCAAAAGTATAAAAGGAAAAGTTGTGTAAAATTTCATGCCAACAATTATGATGGTCTAAATTTTTTCGAAATTCCGACAAAAATGTCGAGATTTTTCGGAAAACTCGAATTTTTGATAATTTCTACTTTTTGACATCTTTGTCGAAATTTTCATAAAAAAATTTTATACCATCAGAATCAGCATGAAATTTTACACAACTTCTCTTTTTATATTTTGGTCTAACAGGACTAACAAAAAAGTTTTCTGGGACTGATATGTTATTTTTGCACTTTAGGCGGAAACGCCCATTTCTGCACTTTAGGCTGAAATGACATAGCACCATGAAAAATAGCGTAGTGAACTGAGTGAGAGAGAAGAGTATTGGAAAAGATGACAGAGAAATTGCAAGAGAGTGGGTTGGAGATCTTATCATTGCTCCACCTTAAGTGCAACCTGTCAAAAAAATTGAAGAAATAAAAACTAAAGGTCCGATTTCTCGAGAAGTATTTAAAACAGCTCCAAACGGACATCCAAAATTTAAATTTTAATTCATTGAAAAAATGAACAAATCCAGAATTGCTATTCCCATAGGATTGAGATTGAGATACAGAGGATTATTTTCGGATGATTATTGTACTAATTAAAATTCAGATAAGGGAGTGACCTTCAAAATTTAATTTAAAGGCACAAATCTAGTTATGATTAAATCCTTTAAACTTATCAACCAAATACCCCACAATTTCAAATAACATGATGAGAATGTGTGGAGGGAGAGAGCGGGAATGAACTCAGAGAATTGCGAGGAAGTGCATGGATTTTTCATTATTGCTAGCTAAGATCACAAGTTTCTTATTTTTATATATAAATGAAAATAAAAGTTCGAACCTCATAAAAAAAGAATGTGTGGAACCTAACAAAAATAATATATAAAAATTATTATTAGATTAATATAATATTGTGTGAGGTTCCTATTCTTTTTTTGGAAGGATAAATCGATCGATTTCATTAGAAATTAAAATTTTGCGAGGTTGTATCCCGAAGCCAAATATTAATTTTTCATTATTCCATAAATGCAAAATTTTTATTGGTTTGGCTCCTTGAAAAAAATTCATGAGAAGGAAATTGTTTCTAGATGCAATTGTTGGAAGCCTAAAGACCTTTAGTGTTTTTTTTGGTGCATTCTTGTACAATTAATTTCATCTGGCTAAAATTTCGATAAATTGCAGTTATAAAATCCGAATTATGACAATATTTGGGCAGATTTCTTACCAAGATGGGACCAGCACTACCATCGTCCTCCGCTGTACTGGCGGAACTGTTGTCCTTGGTAATGTCCATGTTGTTCAAAGCGAAGCTGTCATTCCATCGGACCATCCGTAGCACTCCGGTGTCCGGGTCCAACCGGAACATGCCGTAATCATCACCGGCCAACAAACGGTAGGTGAGACGAGCGTTTTCCGGAGTGGAATCCGCATCCTTGGCACGGAATCTGTAGGTTAAAAATAAAAGTACAGTAATCACCATGTGTCATACGGTATCTGGTGGGAAAAATTTTATGGTATTTTAATTCTGCAAATAGTACAGATTTTATACCACAGTTTAAATTGGTACAGTAGACAGTAGATGGGATATTAATACGATAGTTAGCATATATTTGATTTTTTATATTTTGAAGAAACGCGGCATGAATAACATCGTATGATTAGCGGTAGAATGCTAAGGGTATGTTAACCTGGTATAACGTATATCTCTATTATACCGTTCATTTCTATTTTTAATACGGATAAACCCCAAATTGCCTTTTTTTATTGTTAACTTAGTAAAAGGTGAAATTTTTGACCTTGTAAGTTGTGATCCAAACGGCACAGCATCGCTGATCAACAGCTCCCTCACATTTGTTTCGTCAAATTTGGGCAAACGATCATTTATGTCGAGCACGTGTATACGAATTCGGGCCCTTTGCTCTACCGTACTTTCTACAGTATCTACTACCGGGATAGGAGGACAGGCGCCTACAGTAACCACCGCCTCCAACCATTCCCCATCAGATTCTCGATCCAAAGCGCGGTAAAGTTGAAGCTGGCCATCGAAGCCGATGGTAATTAATTCGGATATTGTAGTTTTGTTTGATCTGTCATTGGTTACGGTATGGTTTCCGGTTTCCGGAACCAGACGGAAGTCGCAGTTTAGCGGTTCCGGAAGTGGTGGACGGAGCTGCACTTGACCAATCGACATGTGGGCAGGTGAGTGTTCAGTCACCGAGAACCTTTAAGTACAAGATGGATTCTCTATCAAGATGTCCTATTTTTTGATAAGCATACGTGTAGTTGGACTTCGCGAACATGGGTGCGGTACACTTGGTAGATGTTACAGTAATCCGGATGGAACAATAAGCGGTCAGGGGCGGTTTTCCGGTGTCCACAGCTCGGACAGTCAAAAATTCGTCTACAGCATCGATTGGTGGCATTTTGCGAAGTCTAAGCTCTCCTGTAAATTCATTCATGTGATTTTTTGTCATATTTCATAGAATAATCAATTTCTATCGTATATAGCAGGGCTGGACGCAATCGGATTTTTTCCATCCGCAACCCGCAATCCGCAATACGCAATCAAAATTTTTCATCCGCAATTCGCAAACCGCAATCCTCAACCCAAAAAAGGCCGCAATTTCCGCAATCCGCAAACCGCAATCCGCAATTTTTAAAAAATCGATTCGTTTCGGTGGCCCTAACGGGCCACCGAAACGAAAAAACCCCTTCAGAAAAATTTCTAATGCCTCCCATCCCTAAATCCTGGATCATCATGTATTATTTGCTTATTTCTTTTCAAAAAAAAGTCACAGAATGAATAATTAAATAAAAGTGTCGGCGGTCCCGACAGGGGCCGCCGGCGAAAATTTTGAAAATACATGTGATTTCTTTCAAAATTTTCTTCATTTATTGTTTCAAAAAATTAAAATTTTTTCCCAATTTTTCAAAGAAATTTTTAAAAATTTCCCCAAAAATGCCATCCTTATGGGTGCTTAAAATTGCGGATTTATTTCGGATTCTTCGAAAAAATCCGCAACCCGCAAACCGTAATCCGCAACCCAAAAAACCCCGCAATTTCCGCAACTCGCAATCCGCAATCCGCAATTGCGTCCACCCCTGGTATATAGGGTTGTATAAAAAGTGAATTTTAGTAATTCAAATAATGACAATTTTCATTTCGAAGAACAGATATTCCTCGAACCACTTTTAAAAATATTTGGTGTACCACTTTTAAAAATATTTCTTATTTCTCAATTAAAAAATAAAACAGATTTGTTTATGTAATTCTAGATTCTACTGTTGAACTTGTTTGTTCGGTGCGAGTCGTTTAAAAAAGTGGCCAATATGACCTGTCTGGCCTAAAACTTTTTTTGAAGCTTGTAGGTAAAAAGTATAAAAGGCAAAATCGTGCAGAATTTTATGCTCTTCTTCTGATATTTTTAATTTTTCGAAATCCGGCCAAAAATTTTCGGATCATTGTTTTTTGAAATTCGAAAGCATTGTTTTTGTTCACGAAAAATTTCGCAAGATTTGGAATCTGCTGTCAATTTCCACACCAAAATTTGTATTTTTTTGCCATATCTAATTCAAGTTTTACAATTAAAAACTTCTATATCGTGCACATCAAAGTTTGCCCTACCATTTTGGGCATTCAGTTCCAGCCATTCGGTGCTCGTGACGTTCTCGACCATTTCATAGCGAATTCGAGCATTCTCCTGGCTCCCGTCTCGGTCCCGGACTTCGATCTTGGTAAGCAAATGCCCTGGAGTCATATCTTTGTATATGACAATTTCTTGGTAAGGCTTGACACATTCGGGAGCATTGTCATTGGCATCCATAACATCGATGCTCAGGTTAGCAAATGCCCGATTTGCACCGTCGAAGACCTAAATTTTAATTTTTGAAAAAAATAAAGTCCAAATTTGTCAAAATATAAAATTTTTAAACCATTTAAAAACATTTTTTGCTGAACATTTTAATTAAATTTAATTTTTATCTAATAATTTTTTTAAATTCAGCACTTTATTAGTTGCAAAAATTCAAAATAAAAAAATAAATTATTGATCATGCAAAATTCAACAAAAACCTGTGTAGAAATTAAAAAATTAAGGTAAAAAAATGAGCTTAATTTTTAAAGGGGGTAAGGAAATTTTTGATTTTTTTTGTCTTGATTTAATTATCAAAAATTTTTTTTTGGAATTTTGTGAACATTCTAGCCATATTTTCTCACCTCCACACCCAGGAAATGCCGTTGTTCGCTTTCAAAGTCCAATTTTTGCGCCAAATGCACTCGCCCAGTCCACCGGTTGATCTCGAACCGATCGGAGGACCCATTGCGGATTGAGAATTCTAGCGGTAGACCGCTGATGTCAGCATCGGTGGCACGGATGGAAGTGATTGGAGAGCCCACCGGAAGGTCTGAAAATTTTGATGATCAAAAATTGGACCAAAATAATCTTGATAATAGAGCAAAATTAGACAAAAGCTATATTTAGAAATAATTTTCCAAAATTTTTGCCGCTCAATCAGCTAAATCGGCCAATGGGTGTGAGCAATTTTTTTTTTGCGAATTTCAGTATGGCCATAACTTTTAATTTAAGTACATATATTTGAATTTCAGATTCTTCCATCCAGCTAAACTGTTTCGGATAATCCGTATAGTTTCCGTAAATCTTCCGCGTTGAATTTTAGTACCTTCCGGCACGCCTATTAGAGTGCCGCGCGAGATGTATGGCGGGTTGTCATTGGTATCCATGACGCGTATGTCCAGACGCGTCTCTGCCCGGTGCCCATCCGCGCCGATGGCCACAATATGCAATTCGTACGATTGTCGAATCTCTGCGTCCAGTTCTTGCGCGGTGATAACCCGTCCGTTACGATCTGCCTGGAATCAGTCGTCTTAAGAAGCCGTAAACCTCGGAAAAATCCGCGGGGCCGCCAGTACTGGTATGCAAAAAGATCAGGATCCGCGGATCATAAGCTGAATAAAAGGAAAAAACGATCCGCGGATCCTTTTCACGTATCGGGATCATGATCCGCCGCATGTGAAAAGATCCAGATCCTGATCCGTGGATTCAGAACCGAGCAAAAAAGACGATTCGCGAATCAGGATCTTTATCCATCTCCGGAGGTGGATTGATCCACAGATTAGACTCGCGGAGACAGCAAATGAATTGAAATAAATTTATTTAAAAATCCTAAAAAATATATAAATAAATCTATTTATCTGGGCCATCGAGGTGCATTAGCCGTCCCCTCATGGGACCCTATCAACCCCCAATCATTCATAAATTCATGAAATTATCGCTTAACCTGGAACGCGGCGTCATGGTTTCCGGACAGAATGGTGTAAGAAGCGGAAGCATTCAGGTGGATGAGTTCCAGCTGGAAATGAAGATATATTGTAAATTAGTAGAGAGGATCCTAGAGGGATATCCAGTTTTTATTAAGTGTTAATTTATAATAATAATTATTTTTAAATGATGTTGCATTTTACAAACCTGTGCCACGAATTGGCCCCTAGGTCGGCCTTCCAGCACTTGCGCAAAGTACATGTTCCGCGTAAAAGCCATAGCGCCAGGCGGCACTTTGCCCTTCTTCCGCTTGTCCCAGCTGATCCGGATCCGTTTGGGCTCCGATTCCAGCACTTCCGGCACGCCAAAATCCACCGCTTTGACGCTGATCCACACTCCGGAATGATCGTTGAGATATGGGGTCAGCCTTAAAAAATGTGAAAATTTAAATTGTGAAACTCATGGGGTAAAACCGAACTATCAGAACCAAGATGTGCTGAAAAATCGAGTTTTTGGTTCAACTCGCCGAAGTCAGAACCAAGAAACGATCTTATAACCATTTTAGCGAAATAGTTATTTAAGCTTCATAATTTTGGATTTAGCATTCTTTTATTTCTTATTTAGTCAGGTATTTTTAGAGCTGTAGATTTGTCCCAAGAAATTTTGGCCGATCCGAAGGCTAAATCAATATCAGAATCCAAACTCTAAAAAAGATCTCTTAAAAAATAGACTCGAAACTGTATAATATGGTAATGAACCTGCAAAACCTGAAGTATTCAGAAAAGTCGGGAAATGGAATTCGGAATAGGGGGGCTTTATGTAGAGATTGGTATGAGTAGGGGCCTGATTACTTCTGAAAGTCTAAAAAAATAAAAACTCTTCAAATAGCCTTAGTAAAATGATTTATAATCCAGATATGACAAGATTTCAATCCGACATGATTTGTAAATGATTTAGCTTTTTTCTTGACCATTTGTAATACCATATTTGTACTATAAACTTCTCACCTCACCAACCGCAGCTCTCCTGTGTTCTGGTCCAGGTCGAACATTGCGCTCGGATCCTTGTCCAACAGATACCGTACCCTGCTATTCGGACCCTCTGCGTCTGCGTCCGCAGCTACCAGACGCGCTACCGTATGCCCAACGCGTGCGGAGTTCGGCAGATGCACGCGATCGGGCGTGGATTGGTCGTCGAACACTGGGGCGTTGTCGTTACGGTCCAGTACAGTAATCCGGACTGTGCACATATCCTATTGTGGAAGTATCAATTTTAACTAATATACATGATTGGAATTATGTAAATATTTAATCCAAATAAATCAAAAAACAATGCTGTACTTTCTGGATTTATATGAGTAAATAGGCTACCTATCTGAGTTTCGAATGATCTGAGTTTCGAAAAAGCCATAACTTTTTTGTAAGACTTGTTAGACCAAAAGTCTAAATGTCAAATATATGCAGAATTTTATGCTCTATCTTTTGGCTTTTTTGGTTTTTTGGATTTCCCAGAAAATTTTCGAAATTTTTNTTTCAAAAATTTTCCGGGAAATCCAAAAAACCAAAAAAGCCAAAAGATAGAGCATAAAATTCTGCATATACTTGACATTTAGACTTTTGGTCTAACAAGTCTTACAAAAAGTTATGGCTTTTTCGAAACTCAGATCATTCGAAACTCAGAGCGGTAGCGGAGTAAATAATGCGTAACGCGGGATCAGGGCTGCCGGCCTGGATTCCGAGTTTATGTTTCGAAAACATGGAGTTTCTCTTTTTTGGTTTTAACACATCCCTACTCGGAATATATACATTTTTCCACCGTTGATTTTCGCTTATTTTCCGATTTTACGCAATTTTTGTGATTTTCAGATCGGGTTTTCCAATACACTTTTCATATCACATTTTTTGGGGATTTTTATAATCCGTTTTTTGAATTTTGAGTTAGCTTTTCCGGATTATAATTCAAATATTCAATTTTATGAATCTAATCATTTTTACCGCCCGCTTCGGCTCTGCGCTCACATCCGTCGCGGAAACCATCAGCAGATATTCCGCAGCGGTCTCGCGGTCCAATGACGCATTTCCGGCACCCAACCGTCCGGTCACCGGATCGATCCGGAATAATTGCCTCGATGCTGAACTTTCGATGCCGAAAACGATGTTTCCGGACGATCCACCGGAAATGAGCCGGATCCGGGTCAATTCTGGCACCCGCACGCCTTCCGGAACGGAAAGGTTGCCGCAAGAAGTAGGTTCAATCTTGGGGCCCGCATTGGTGAGGTGTGTGTGCCGTGGCACTATTTTCAGCAAGAGATGGTCGATGCTGCCGGAACCGCCGATCTCTTCGGCCAATACTAAAAAAATGTAAAAATGTAAGATTATTTTGGTACGGTAAGGCTTGCTACGGTAAGACTTGGTAATTTAGTGGATAGAAACTTTATACATTATATTGGCGGATCAAGTTTCACTGGATTTTTTTTAACTTTTTTTAATCGAATTTAAGATTGAACAGATGTTTGTCAAATTTAGAAATAATAGGTAATAGTATTTTTCGGATTAAAACTATTTTCTGGGTCCAAATTGGCTTTGGCTGTAGGTTTTTTGTGAGCATGGTTATCGAGTTTGGCACCTAAACTCTAACCCTTTAATGATTATAAGTGCAAAAAAAATAAATTTTTTTACGAGAATTTTGGATCTAAAATAGGCAATTCAACAGTTTTATAGGTCGATAAAGTCGCGATTTTACCCGATAAAGTTAAGTTTTGGCCATGCTTAAGTGTCTCTTCCATTTGGCCATGTTCAGGCGCCAAATATTCCAAATTGCCATCTTCGGTGTCCATGCGGAAACTTTCGATGGGTGGTAAAAGTCGGAAGCGGACCTTCACATGCCGGTCTGGAAAAAAAAATATTGGAATAAAAATTCCAAAATTTTACATAGTTATGAATGCATTATCGCACCATTAAATATCATGGAAGTTTTTTGTAATAGTTACCCGCGCAATGGATTTTTCATCATAAAAAAACAAACATAAGAGTCTAAAGCTATAAAATCAAAAATCTTGTAATGCAAAAATCTTTCAGATTTAGACTTAGAAAATTCGCTAAAAATTAGGGTCTAACTGTCTAATCTACGTTTTTAACTAAAAAGAAAATAAGAAAGGTGTACGATGAATCTGGCTTTAGATAATGATGAGGAACTTGGCTCCTCAACCTCAAAACCTAACCCATTGGAACGAAACCTACGTGCTTTAAAAACTTTTGTCACCTTTTTGGCGCCTCATAGGCTTGTTTATTCCATATGGGTTTAAAACCAAGTCCAAATCTAAATTAACTTATTGCTATTTAGTACCTTGGCGCCTTAGTTTGGCCACAAATTGGCGTTGGCCCTTAGCTTCTTGGTCGATCAGCAGTTTTGCCACCATTTCCCGGTGTTCAAAGTAAGCAAATTTCCGATGGGAATGGTCCAGGTTCAGCACGAAATTTTGTTGTCCATGTCCAGAATGGTGTAACGGGTGTCCATTTTTCGGGTTAGACTTAGATGCCCGAACAGTTAGACGATGGACGGTGGTCTCACGACTAAGTTTGGCCGGATTTGGCCCAGACAAGGCTCCTGAGGGGACGAAAATTAGAATTTTTTCTATTTTTGTCCAAGGTTGTAGAGTATAAAAGCTATGTGAAAAAGCTCACATATTGTTAGGAAATACGTTACAAGTTAGAAGTTAGAGTTTTACTCTTATATGTTTAATTTTTAAGAATCCATCGATCCCGGTGCTAAAACCTCTTTATTTAGCCTCCTTATTAGCCCTAATCCTTACAAAAATGGAGTTTTTTTCCGAATTTGTTAAATCCGATGTAAATTTCTTGAAGGAATAAAATTCTGATATACTGGCAATTATTCGGTTTAAATGTAATCTAAGAAATGAATTGTGCCTTAGCCTATTCGAATTAGTACACTGCGGAAAATGAGAATTTTTGAGGATATTTAAAGCAATTCGAAAGGTTTGAAGTTCATTTCGTAACTAAAAAATTCATAAAGTTTCCTACCATTGTTAAATTATCTTGGTATAGTCCTTACCAGTGCTCCTGTTCAATCGGAAAAGTTGATCCTTGTTGCCACCGACAATGTTGAACATTGGTGCCGGCACATTTTCCGGATTCACAACAAAATGGTGCACAATATTGTCATGGTAGAGGCCATGTTCAAGGTTGGCCACGAAAATGGTCACATTTAGAGGGCTAAAAGAAAAAAAGATTAAGGTAACCAAGCATGGTAATAAAACGCTTAACTACAAAGTATTAATAACAGTTGTCCTGATCCACCAAATTATGATCTGATCCGTGATCTGATCTTCATCTGATTGATCCCAGAAGTCGGATCAGATCATTTTTGACGATCCGAACCCTTCAGGGTAAGATAAGATCATTTCCGATAAAGGTGAATTGAGGACAACACTGATTAACAACCATTCGTACAAAAAATCTTATAGAGTAAATAATTGTTGATTCGAAAATGAATATTTTCCAACATACCGTAATCGAGAATCTCGACCCAAAAAATATTGGAAGTTTAAATGGAAAATTGGGTAATGAAAAACAGGCAATCTATAGGATAAATGGGTACAAATTAGCTTATCTTTTGTCAGCATGTTAAAAATTAGACCAATGAAATTAAACTTCTTAAAAGTTGTTATTCCAAAACTATAAACAGCAAATATGCGCAGAAAATTATCCTAAAAATTTTGGGCTTATTAGCTTCGAAGGTTTACGGCTAAATGAAACGAATGCCAAGTTATAACCTTAAAAATTGCAGGTCTCCGGCGGTTGAAGTTTCGAACTCGTCCGCTACAACATCAATACTGATTGCGCACCGAGTTGTCAGTTCCTGATCGGTGCCTTTTTCTCCGTAATGATCACCGATTTCGAGCACCAAAATGTGGCTAGGTGGCTGAAAATTGTTGATGAAAAAACTTTAATACAAAAAAAGCACTTCACTCTGTACAATCCCCGGAGATTAATTAAAACTAGAGACCGGTTTGATTAATTGGTCGATTGTTTTTTTTGATCGAAAAAATTAATGGGAACAATTTCTAGACTATTGTAATAGGTACTTTCCTGAACGGGGGGGGGNCCCCCCCCCCCCCGTTAAAAGTTAGTTTGCCCCCTCCCCCTGTTTACAGGAAAGTATCATTCGATGCTTTCGATTTTTGTTTAAATCATTCGACCGACCCTCTTGTCTGGTTTATAATCAAAAATAATGTTGTTGTCTGAACAATGAGCAAATTTCAAGTTAGCTATGTCTATATCCACAACTTTTTGAATAGTTGGATCAATTCGAAATAATTTTGGATAAATTTGGTAGGTAATTTTTTTGTTTTTTAATTTTTAGTTCTAGCAATTTTTTCATGATAACTAACCAAGTTTTTTTTTGACTTTTATAACCTTCCCTACCGTATGCCGGTCCATCAACTTCTGCGTGTACACACTGCCATCGGAGGGGTCCACGCGGAAAAGCAGCCCTGAATCGCCGTCTACGAGGTTGAAGTTCCGACTTGTCCAACTTTGCTGGTTGTTGTCCTCCTCCATTTCCAGGCGTCCGATAAATGAGCCTGAAAATAATTTTTCGAGAATCTAAGCCAAATCAAGGTTGAGAATTTTCGTAGTATGGGTAATTAAGATTTCCCGGTTTTATGGAGTCTTCAAGATTGTTTCAGGCTCAGCTCTTCAAATTCAAGATATTTCTTTCTATGTATGGGTCATAAAATTGTGGTCTTGGTGTGTTTATATAGACTTTCAGAATTTCCAGGGTTGGTTCGCTTTGTTCGAGATTTTCATAATTTTTAAGGGCACAGAGCAGTCGTTTTTCATCTGAATTTTAAAGGTTTTCGGGGCCTTGAATCTGGCCAATCTCAATCTCTCGAGGGCATGTTTCGCTCATCGATTCGATTTTCCCTATAATCCCAGTGAAAGTTCTTTAAAGTGTGAAATAGTATGCAAAAAAAGAGAGAGGGAAAGAGAATAGAGGAATATGAAAGAGTAAAGAAGTTGGATAATTTCCCTCTCTCATATTTGCAACCCATTTAATTTTTTCAAGGAGCTTTTGTAAAGTATATCATTACGGAACGAGCGGATAAATATCTTTCAACCACCTCAACAAATTTTAAAAAATA
>LDKF01001432.1:2001-20935 GCA_001026735.1 Rotylenchulus reniformis
GGGGGGGGGGGGGGGGGGGAACAGCGAAAGTGATGGAAAGCAACTAAATCCCCAAAGATTGCGGATTCCATTCGTCCAATGAAACGGGGGAAATTGTGTACGAACGGGTGGCACAGGGACCCTTGTTGAGCCGAAGAGTGTGCACATGGCACATTCAGCTGTTCGATACCAGAAAGGTGTGTCCTGTCCCCGTCATTCCCTTCCGTCTCTTTTCATCATCTTCTCTTCTGTGTCCTCCACCTTTGCCCTTTCCCAAGGTCCTCCAACTGAACTTCCTCAACTTCTCCGCTCCTCGCCTCTACGAACTGACTTCAAAGGTGTGTTTCTCTCTCTCTCTCTCTCTCTCTCTATTCTCTCTCTCCTTCTCTCTCTTCACTCTCTTCCCCAATTTGTTTTGTTTTCCACTCATTATTCCTCCCTCATCCTTCTCCCTTCTCCCCAATCAGAGTTGTGCCAATTCCTTCGTCAATCTGAGCATCTTCGATGGCGATGAGCCGGGAGAGAGTCCTGAATTGGCCCAGATTGCCAACTTTTGCCACGGCGATCTCAGTGCTCCCTCTCTGATCCGCCACCCCTTCTACACTTCCGGCCACAAGGCCGCAATCCGACTGTCCAGCCGATTGCAGAGTCGCAGCACCTTCCTGCACATCATCTGGAGAGCTGTGGAACCCCGTGAGCTTAATTTCGATCATTTTTCGGGAGCATGACCCTCGAGACTCAATAGAACTGTGTAACACCATCGGTCGAAAAACGGCCAATTAAAATGGGTTTATTTCAGGGGTGATATATGTCCTGATTTCTCAGATTTGTCCTGTTTGGAGGGTCCAGATCTGAGAAAATAAAAATGTTCTGATTTATCAGATTTGTCCTGATTTTCGACCTCTGTCCTTATTTTGTCCTGATTTTCTAAATTTTATTGAAATTCCATAAAAAGTGTCCAATTTTCTTAAGAAAAGAGATCTAAATTTTCAAAATTTTCTTCGGCGGCCCCTATCGGGACCACCGGCACCCCAAACAGTATTTTTTCCAAAAAATGTCTTATAAAATGGCCAATTTTCTTAAGAAAAAAGAACCAAATTTTTAAAAATTTCTTCGGTGGCCCCTATCGGGGCCGTCGATATCTCCATAACACCGAATTTAAAAACAAGAAAACTGACCATTTTCTTAGCAAAAAGAAATAAATTTTCAAAATTTTCTCTGCCGGCCCCTATCGGGGCCGGCGCCGCCACCCCTCAGAATTACTTTAAAAATACAAACAAAAATGATCAATTTTCTTAAGAGGAGAGCCTAAATTTTCCAAAAATTTCTCCGGCGGCCCCTGTCGGGACCGCCGAACCTCCCACCCCTCAGCAGTTGTATGCTTTACTCATTTCATCTCCCAAATTATTAAAATTGATCATGAGTGGCAAGAAATATAATTTTTGAAATTTATTTACATGAATAAATTGATTTGCAATTAATTTTTAAAGCTTTTGCAAAATGCCCTGATTTTTGACCATCAAATCTGATTTTTTGACTGTGATGTTCTGATTTTGAAAAATTTTAGATATCACCCCTGGTTTATTTTATTGGTACTTTATCCAACCTGTTTGATGGGCAAAGTACTTGGAAATTAAATTGGCCAAACTCTTACCATGGCCAAAGTGGCTTTAACTTGATGATTACCTCCCAAGTTTGCGGGGGTCGGTTGTCCAACCCAAGCGGGGGTCGCATCGACCACTTTGTCCACCCTTCATCTGCTGAGGACGATCAAATTTGTGTGTGGTGAGTTGTGGAAGTGGGCAGGTGGGGGGGGAGTGATTCGTCCTGATCACAGATCATCCCCGATCGTCGTCCCCCTTCCCCCAGGTATGTGAGTGTGCCGCCCCAGTTCCACATCCAGTTCAGCGTGGATGTTCTGCGCGTACCTTCCGGGCCCTTCGTCAACTGCTCCACCAACTCCTTGGAAGTGGGGGCTTCTTGCTCCTTCCTCTGATCACTTTTCTGATCACTCCCATTGATCACAGATCTTCGATGGGTCTTCACCTTCAGACCGGACTCGGTCCCTTCAACTTTGTGCCTCCCTCCAGCCTTCCGATGGCCCCAACATTCTCCGGACTTCCGGCCCCTTCGCCGCTGTTTACTTCCGATTTGACACTTCTTTTGACAACGGATCAGCATCGCCAGCAGATGTCCCCAAATGTACAGTATAGGATGGGTTATTCGATGCTGATACAGTACATAGTATCCGCCTCTTCCAGGTTTGGCTCCGCCCTGTGCCCCCCTTGGCTTCTCCCTCCGTTACGCCACCATCGAATGTAAGTGGACCAATCCTGTTGATTTCGACCATTGTTCACTCCTTTATCAGTGCCCTCGGGTTGTGGCGGCGACATCTTTCCGGACGAGTCCTCGGGTGAACTGAATGGTCTTCTGCAGTCGCCCAACTTCCCACACCCCTACTTCCCCAACTTGGACTGTCTGTGGGTCCTTCACAATTCTGCCCAAAAAACAAATGGATCCGAGACGGATTCTGACACGGCAGATCCGTACTTGGCAGATCGCAAGATCCAGATCCGCTTTGAACAGTTCGATGTGCCAGCAACAGTCACCCAGGTTGGACCATTGACCTTTTGTCACCGTCACCGGTGATCATCCCGCATCCTCCTGGAGTTTCTGCCGATCACCGATCTCTGATCATCTCTCTCTCTCTCACTCCATTCTCTCTCTCTCTCTCTCTTTCTCTCCTGAACTTTTTCGATCAATGCCCCTTTTCTTGCCAAAGTACGCCAATCCCCTGCTCCGCCACGTCACCATCACCTCCTGTTCCGGCGATTTTGTGCTCATTCCGGAACTCGACATGACCTTCTGCAACCTGGAACGGCCTCCGAAAATGGCCATCTCCGCTCCTCGAATGTCCCTCAAATTCCACAGCGATGCTTCCATCGGCGGTTCCGGCTTCTCCGCGCGATACCGCTCGAGTCCGTATTCCTTGGTTTATTCTGGATTTTAGAGCAAAAGGATATTTTTCAGCTTTTTAAACATTTGCATGTCATTTAGCTTGTATCCAAATGTTTTATGGCTTTAAGCATCTACATATTTTACCAAATTTTGATTATTTTTTTCGTATTTGCGCTAAATGCTCTTTTTTAAAGGATTTCCCCGGAAGTCAATACTAATCAATGGCTATCCAAAAAAAGCAAAAAGGATTTGACCCCCGGCCATTGCGCTCACTTTTCAGTCTGCGAAAAGGACTTCACTGGGCCCAATGGGACCATTTCGCCGCCAAATTTTCCCGGCCCCTCGCCGCGTCCCTTCAAGTGCACCTACCGGATCATGGCCCAGCCTGACCAGGCCATTCGTCTGCGCTTTGATCAGATCGGCATCACCACCGACTTCAACACTTGCCATTACCACCGGGGACGCCACGCGGAAATGGAGGATTACATTGAGGTGATGGGGTCGGTGGGGGAGGGGTCTGTTGGTTCTGGAAGACAGAGAAGTGATCGGTGTCCCAAAGATTAGGGATCGCGACCAGGGCCCGATCGATCCTACATCAATGCCATTGTTCATTCGCGTGGACCCAGTGTCTGGTCCTCCCCTATGATCTTGCCCACTGACTCTGCTCATCTTGATCTTTGAACCTTAAGCTCTCCGGGGGACATCCCTCCAACGAAGTGGCCAACAGACGTTACGTTTGTGCCCTTTACCCATTCGTGGCCCCCACTGGAGAGATTGTCAGCAGTGGGACGCGACCACTCACGATCACCTACAGTAAGCGTACCGTACTCGCTCACCAAACTCACTCTCCTGTTTGCTCCCTGATCACTTCCGCCGATCTTTGCCAAACTCACTTATCCCCTCTTTCTTATTATTACAGGCACTTCCGGCTCTCCGACCAACCGGGGCTTCCTGTTCAGCTACGAGCTGATCAACATCGGCTGTGGCGGTGTGTTCTCCACCGACGACTCCCCGGGGGGCACAGTCCAGCGTCAGCTGACCAGCCCCAACTACCCGGACCAGTACCTGCCCCACATGTTCTGCGTCTACTTCCTTCGGGTCCCTTCGGTCTGAACCAATCCATTTCTCTCTCAATTTTTGCTCTTTTTACAGGGAAAGGCAGTCCGGCTCAGTTTTGACGTGTTCGATGTGGAGAATTTGGCCCACCGAGATGACTGCGGGTTTGACAGTGTCCGCGTATTGGACGGGTTCTACGAGGATGAGCAGAACCACGGAAAGCTGTTGGGGAAGTGAGCACTTTGGGCTTATTGTTAGGGCGATAAGGGACTAAGTAAATCACTTTGGATGTCAAAATCTTGGACAGAAAAATGGGTTTCTGAGCATTGGAACTCGAATCCATTGCTTCAATACCCCCACCAATAGGCCATACATATTTTGTCCCAGAGCCGGAAATGGTATAAAATCGGGATTGAGCGGGGTTCGATTTTTGATGCTTCGGTCCGTGGATCAAAATGAAATGCATCATTCCCTCGCTCTCTCCACAGTTTCTGCGGCAAATCCCTGCCGCCCCCGTTGCTCTCCACCGGCGGCCAAATGGCCTTGGTCTTCCTCAGCGATCGCTCGGTCAGCGGATCCGGCTTCTTTGGCCATTTTGAGGTGAGAATCATTTTTTAAAAAGTGAAAAAAGAAAATGAAAAAAACAACAAAATCTCCGCCCAATTCCAGGCCGTCGACCTTAGCTCCCATTGCGACCGGACCTTCACAATGCCCGAGGGGACATTCACTTTCGATGCCGGCCAATTCCAACAGGCGGACACTTGCGACTATCGCATTTTGGTCAGTGGGAAGGGGAAGGGACCGGGGTCCTTTGGGGCGAGGGTCCGTCTGTTGATCGGAAAATGAAGTTGCTCTGTTTCTGTTTCCAGCAGATTGTCTTGATCAGATAGCTGGCTCTTTAATCACTCTCGAAACCAAATTCACCAGCTTAAATGCTCTCGGTTTTCCACCACTGACCAAACTGTTGAATCAGTTCCTGGCTAATTCTGATACTGGCTTCCTTCCCATCCATCCCCTTGTGGATTCGATCTTTCCGTTGGTTCCTCAACTTTAACTTCAGCTCCCCGCCAATCGGCGCATCCTGCTCTCCGTCCTGAACATGTCCGCCCCGTGCCAATCCGGCACTCTTATGGTTCGGAACGGGCCTACGGATCAGTCTCCGGGATTTCCCGGCCTTTTCGGCGACTCTGAAATTTGCGGTATTATCTCCAAAATCAACTTGTGATCACTGATCACTCTGCAGATGGGCATCCCCAACCCCGGCTGATCTCCCAGGGCAATCGGCTGTTCCTGCGCTTCCGTTCCGGCGCCAGCCGATCAATGCGCTTCACCATCCAATACGAACAGTACGAAAATGGTCAGTGAATGGTAGGGATACTGTAGGCACTGTTGGTGCACCCAATCACAGGTTGCGGAGGGTACATCACGGGCATCGCCGGGGCCATCTCTTCGCCGCAATATCCCTTCAAAGATTCCCTATCGATGCGTTGCGAGTGGCTGCTCGCTGTTGCTCCGGGTGGGTCGGAGGTCTAATGGTGTAGGGTGAGAGTACGATTGACGGAATCGGGGTCCAACAGATGAAGATACTTATTTATCAGGGATCAATTCTGCCGATTGAACTTGACAAACCGCACGTGCAAATTCATCCCCTGTCAGGCAACCAAGTGCGTTTGCAGTTCAGTACCATCGACGATCTGAACTCGGAGGACAGCACGGGCAAATGCCAGCCATTTGCTGGGAATTTGTTGGAAGTGGGCGAGGGCCCGGATTGGGCGGAGGTGAAGGTGCGCCACTGTCGGAAGGACGTGAACCCGAGGCCGGTGCAGTCGGAGGGCAACGCGCTGGCGGTGCGGTACACCCAGCAGGGAGGGGCACACAACGCACCCTTATTCGGGTTCATGGCCCAGTTCAGCACAGGTTTGGCACCGGGAAAAGATCATGGGGAAGGGGAGGCAAGTTTGGCACAATTTCATGGGAAAGGGGGAAGGGATGTCTGTGGGGGATCAACGATCCATGGCACACCACACACGAGTGATCCATACGGAAACAACAATTCCAGTTTGCGAGAACATTGTGCTGCAGGGATTCCAGGGCACTTTGCAGACTCCCGGCTTCCCGACGGGCGTTGAAGAGCCCCGAAGTATGTCCATTGCCTTGGTATTGCTTCGGGGGTCAATATCATTTCTGTTTTGCCATCAAAGGTTGCCAATGGACCATCCGCGGTCCACCGGGCAGCCGTCTCCGCCTCCAGTTCCACCTCTTCCGCGTGTCGGACTCCATCCTGCACATTTTTCCAGATAAGGGCAGGAGCGGTGGGGCAGGCCGCGGGATCAGTGCGATCCCATGCAACCGTAACTTCCTGCAGGTAATGGACTGGGGATCAGTCTGACAAATGATGACTGAACATCTGGTCACTGCCCCTCCCTGGTACAGATCGATCCGGATTCGATCGCGCAGATCAGCGGCACTCGCAACGCGGTCGCCTTCTCCTACAATGCCACAGATCGCTCCGAAATGCCAAATCGCTTTTGCGGAGAAATGCTGAAGCCGACGGAGATCCTCACGGAGCACAATCAAATCCGGCTGGAATTCCGATCCCGGGGCGAGCCGGAGAACCACGTATGGCTGAGCTGGACAACTGTCGGTGGGTTGGGGTCATCTGATCAGCTAGACTAAACAATTATTAGCACAATGTGTACATTATATATCAGGGCAATCATTAGAAGTTGCATTCTGATTCCATGATCAGTCAGTTGTCTCGTTCCAGTTAGATAGCATCCACTGCTGGGTGATCAGAATCAGGACCTTAGATCATAGTCCAGTTTCGCATTACTGTAGTATGTGTGTTCCGAGTTCGTTTGATCCGGCTTCAGGCTGTGGCGGCCTCATCCTCCACAACAATTCCGCCCTGGTGGCCAACGGTTCCGTGGGCGCCGACTTTGTGCCCGGCGATTCCTTCCGCCAATGCGTCTGGTCCATCCGCGCACCTCCCGGCCATTCCATCCGCGTGCTGGTGGAGAGAATGGAGTTGGCCGATGGAGGACCCGCGGGCCAAAAATGTTCTGATCAGCAAGGGGAAGCGGGGCCAGGGACGGAGTCCAGCAGGGATGGAGTTCGGGTGGGAAGGAGCCGGGGGATCAGCGAATGCTGGTCATTGTTGGGCATTTCAGTTCTATGCCACCGATGGACCCTTCACGAGTTTGCTGAGCAGTGCCAGCGGAGATGAGTTTCCGATCAAAACATTGTGTGGTCGGTTGCGTAACGAAACATTCGCCTGGACGGGTCCGCAACTGACGGTAGTGTTCAGCTATCACGCGGACACATCCACGCGCATGGCGGATGAGGTGAGAGGATGCAGATATAGGCATATCCAGATGATCAGGATCAGATGTTAACACCATACTGGACTTTGACATTTTGAAATGATTGGACCTTTAAAGGTGATCGGCCTGGCCTTTGGTGCCTTTGATGAGTTGGACGATGGAGTGGTGTTCCGTGCCCGAGTGAGCTTTCTGCCTGAAGGGGACGGAGGGGCCCAGGGCGGAATCATCCATGGTGCGGAGAGGGACAAAGACCAAAGATCACCCTGATCATTATTTTCGGTTGCAGTTGATCCCGGCTCAGACATCTTCCTACAGTCACCCAACTTCCCGAAGCCATACCCCAAGAGTGTCGAGGTTGGTGCTGTTGTGTACTATGACCCTGATCATGATTAACCAAACATTCACGTTCCTTTCCTCCCTCCCCTTGCCCCGATCAGCTTGCCTGGCAGTTCCACGCCCCCGAGGGATTTGTGCTCGGCTTCCAGATCCTGAACCTGACCAGCCCCACCCATCCCATGCTGGGTGGCTTATCAGCGGTCAGACGGGCCGACCAGCTCAACTTCTCGGACCCCGAAGCCTTCTCCTGTGTGTATCACCTGCTCTATGTTCGGGGCGGATTGGTGTTCATCGAGGGGACATCCAATGCCAGTCAGGCATATCTGTGGGTTCTATCTTGTTATCCGATCTGATCTGATCGCAACAGATTGTTGAGGTTGTTTGGCTCCCGTACCCGATTTCGAATCTGCAAAGATGTCCAAACACAACCATTGAACATCACAATGGACACGAGAATGGTCTGTGCTCGTTTAACCCAGATATATTCATCATGATACGGTATCTAGTGCGTTGTCCACAGGTAACCGTAATGTTCCGCGGCGCTCCCTACGATCAATTGGTCGCTTCCGGGGACTCTTCCCCGGGCACGGGGCCCACCGCAACCCAAAAATCAATCGGATTCCGCCTTCGTGCGTACGCCAAATGTGGAGGAATGATTGTAGCGGGAACGGAGCGGAAAGTGTTGAACACGGCCAGGATGGACGCGGAGGGAGAGAAGTGCGAGTGGCGGATCACCCGGAACCGGACGAGCCAGAACGGTACGGGTGGGGCAGGAGGTGATCGGTGCAATTGCGAAGAGTGTTGGTGGTGGATTCATCGGATTTGCAGGCGGCCAGGGCCAACGCATTTTTGTCCGCGTTGAAGAGGTGCAACTGATGACGACAGACGAGCCAGCAGAAGTGCAGGGAGGCACACCAGCAGAGCTGGTGCAGCTGGAGCTGTTCTGTGGGGTCCAATCCCTGGGAGTGATCGAACCCGGGGAGATCGGTGGCGGCCAACGGATCAGCGGTCCGCAGCACTTCCGCGAGTTCTCTTGCGACGCTGACATGCGCCTGGAGGGCACAAATCTGGCCCGACACTCCAACACCTTTCTGATCAGTTATGACACGGAAATGGCCTGTAAGTGTTTTTTGTGCTTTGAATGCCCAATTTGGCTACAACTCATCTGATCAGTCTGCGGCGGCTCTCTGGCCGGGCATGAGGGTCGCTTAGCCCTGGTTCCGGTGCCGTCCCCCGTCGCGGACTGTGAATGGACCATCGACGCGGTACCCGGTGGCCGCGTTGTCGTGTCCATCCTGCGCCTCTCCCTGCCCATCTCCGAGTTTTGCACCGATTCCTTTGTGGAATTTCGCGAGTCTAACGCCTCCGGAACACTGATCGGTCGCTATTGCGGAATTGCTCCTCGGAGCGTGGAGAGCGAGGGGCCGATGTGGATCCGGTTGAGGCACAGAGCGGAAGAAGGAGAAGACGCACAGGGAGGCCGAGGAGAAGGAGGAGCAACGGAGGCGGAGAGCATCGGCGGGGGAGAGCTCCAAAACCCGCAGAAGACACCGCCGACGATAGTGTTGCACTACTCCAAAGGTAAAACAAAGAGTGATAAGATGATACATAGCTGATAGGGATAGGTGGTGAATAATGCGGAGTAATGGTTGACGGCAAATCGACACTTTTCACAGGGCACAATTGGCTTATTCATTCTGTAACTCCTTTTTGCTTATTTTTTGACACCAAATTCGTTTGTCTAATTGTATTTGAACCATTACGAATGGTGCCCGAATGGTCCAATCGAAGGGTATAAAGCAGGGATCGGATCTGGAAATTTTCAAAATAGAACATCATGCTCAAAAAATAAGATTTTATGGTCAAAAGTAAGAACTTTTTCAATTTATTCATAAAATTTTATATCAATCATTGTATTTTTCATTCTCTTTAATCTGTTTGAGCAATTTGGGGGTTGAAATCGAGATCATACAGTGGTGGAAAAAAGTATTGGAGCAAAGGATGCAAAAATGGATTTGCGCGTATAACTCACTATTCATTAAGGATAGCTGACAATAGTTTTTCTTGAAGTTATACCCTAATATATGAGGATTTCGAAACTGCACTCAATTCCTCATTTTCTACCCTTGAACCGAGAATACCCTGACCCTCTCTTCCATGACCCCCGAACCGGAGGGGAAAAAGTATTGGAGCAAACTTATTTTAAGAAGTTTTGCGAAAGGAAAAAATCTGAAAAAATTCATGCAAACTCATATGGGCTAGATGATCAAAAAATGCTATAAAAACAACCTGCTCCATTGAGCCCTTCATGGAGTTCTGGGTACCCCCAAAATGGCTTGAAAATGGGGGTTTCGAATTTCGAAAAATATTTTCGACATAAAAGTGCGGGGACAAAATTTTTATTTTATGCTGGCTGTAATGCCCATTTAACAGGCTACAAAAACGCAATTGAATATTATGAATAGANGTGCCGCTTGCTGCGCCTGTTGCTCCAGCAATTGCGTCAGACGCACAATGGTTTGATCCTTGCTAGGTGCCATTTGCGTTGCAGAATAGTCCTGTCCTTGAGGTTGATTTGCTGACTGCGCCAATTGTTGTGTCCTCGATTGGAGAATTTATTGAAGACAACAGAATAGAATATAGGACAATGGAATAGAATGGAATATGGGACTGGAAGCTGGAATGGGAATGGAAGGCAAACAGAAGAGTGACAAATGCTGGAAAATGGATCACTTATATAGGTGGAGATGTGAAGGAAATACAAAGAACAATTACATGAACTGGGATACAAGCGAGAAAGAATACCATTAAGAAATATTATCACACGTGACAAGAATTTTATGTCTATCATGCTCATATCCACAACAGACTGGTGATCATGTCAGTCTGACAAATGATGACTGACCATCTGATCACTTGTTACAGATCGATCCGGATTCGATCGCGCAGATCAGCGGCACTCGCAACGCATTTGCCTTCTCCTACAATGCCACAGATCGCTCCGAAATGCCAAATCGCTTTTGCGGAGAAATGCTGAAGCCGACGGAGATCCTCACGGAGCACAACCAAATCCAGCTGGAATTCCGATCCCGGGGCGAGCCGGAGAACCACGTATGGCTGAGCTGGACAACTGTCGGTGGGTTGGGGTGATCTGATCAGCTAGGCAAAACAATTTATTAGCACAATCTGCACATTATATATCAGGGAAATCATTAGAAGTTGCATTCTGATTCGATGATCATGCTCCGATTGGCCATTACCTCCCCCCCAGTCCAATCGTTTTAGCTAAGAAATTGTGAACAATTAGTCGCTATCTACTCGTCGGCGGCGTAGCTCAATCGGTAGAGTATCCGAGGCCCCATCGGAAGACACCGGCTTCGATCCCGGTCACCTGCTAGCCTTTTTCCCATGGGATAAAGGGTGCCCAGTGCCCACGGGGTTGGGGGTGGGGAGCGGTCGCGGATCAGACAATCTCTTGGCATAGGCTTAGCGCGTCACTATCAGCAGTTGGTGTTTAGCTAGCAATTAGATAGCATCCACTGCTGGGTGATCAGAATCAGGACCTTAGATCATAGTCCAGTTTCGCCTTACTGTAGTGTGTGTGTTCCGAGTTCGTTTGATCCGGCTTCAGGCTGTGGCGGCCTCATCCTCCACAACAATTCCGCCCTGGTGGCCAACGGTTCCGTGGGCGCCGACTTTGTGTCCGGCGATTCCTTCCGCCAATGCGTCTGGTCCATCCGCGCACCTCCCGTCCATTCCATCCGCGTGCTGGTGGAGAGAATGGAGTTGGCCGATGGAGGACCCGCGGGCCAAAAATGTTCTGATCAGCAAGGGGAAGCTGGGCCAGGGACGGAGTCCAGCAGGGATGGAGTTCGGGTGGGATGGAGCCGGGGGATCAGCGAATGCTGGTCATTGTTGGGCTTTTCAGTTCTATGCCACCGATGGACCCTTCACGAGTTTGCTGATGAGCACTGTCAGCGGAGATGAGTTTCCGATCAAAACATTGTGTGGTCGGTTGCGTAACGAAACATTCGCCTGGACGGGTCCGCAACTGACGGTAGTGTTCAGCTATCACGCGGACACATCCACGCACATGGCGGACGAGGTGAGAGGATGCAGATATATGCATATCTATGATCAGGACCAGATCTTGACACGATCCTGGACTTTGACATTTTGAAATGATTGGACCTTTAAAGGTGATCGGCCTGGCCTTTGGTGCCTTTGATGAGTTGGACGATGGAGTGGTGTTCCGTGCCCGAGTGAGCTTTCATCCCGAAGGGGACGGAGGAGCCCAGGGCGGAATTATCCACGGTGCGGGGAGAGACAAAGGCCAAAGATCGCCCTGGTCAATATTCTCGGTTGCAGTTGATCCCGGCTCAGACATCTTCCTACAGTCACCCAACTTCCCGAAACCATACCCCAAGAGTGTTGAGGTTGGTGCTGTTGTGTACTATGACCCTGATCATGATCAACCAAACACTCGCTTTCCTTTCCTCCCTCCCCTTGCCCTGATCAGCTTGCCTGGCAGTTCCACGCCCCCGAGGGATTTGTGCTCGGCTTCCAGATCCTGAACCTGACCAGCCCCACCCATCCCATGCTGGGTGGCTTATCAGCGGTCAGACGGGCCGACCAGCTGAACTTCTCGGACCCCGAAGCCTTCTCCTGTGTGTATCACCTGCTCTATGTTCGGGGCGGATTGGTGTTCATCGAGGGGACATCCAATGCCAGTCAGGCAAATCTGTGGGTTCTATCTTGTTATCCGATTTGATCTGATCGCAACAGATTGTTGAGGTTGTTTGGCTCCCGTACCCGATTTCGAATCTGCAAAGATGTCCAAACACAACCATTGAACATCACAATGGACACGAGAATGGTCTATGCTCGTTTAACCCAGATATATTCATCATGATACGGTATCTAGTGCGTTGTCCACAGGTAACCGTAATGTTCCGCGGCGCTCCCTACGATCAATTGGTCGCTTCCGGGGACTCTTCCCCGGGCACGGCGCCCACCGCAACCCAAAAATCAATCGGATTTCGCCTTCGTGCGTACGCCAAATGTGGAGGAATGATTGTAGCGGGAACGGAGCGGAAAGTGTTGAACACGGCCAGGATGGACGCGGAGGGAGGGAAGTGCGAGTGGCGGATCACCCGGAACCGGACGAGCCAGAACGGTACGGGTGGGGCAGGAGGTGATCGGTGCAATTGCGAAGAGTGTTGGTGGTGGATTCATCGGATTTGCAGGCGGCCAGGGCCAACGCATTTTTGTCCGCGTTGAAGAGGTGCAAATGACGACGACAGACGAGTCAGCAGAAGTGCGGGGAGGCACAGAAGCAGAGCTGGTGCAGCTGGAGCTGTTCTGTGGGGTCCAATCCCTGGGAGTGATCGAACCCGGGGAGATCGGTGGCGGTCAACGGATCAGCGGTCCGCAGCACTTCCGCGAGTTCTCTTGCGACGCTGACATGCGCCTGATGGGCACAAATCTGGCCCGACACTCCAACACCTTTCTGATCAGTTATGACACGGAAATGGCCTGTAAGTGTTTTTTGCGCTTTGAATGCCCAATTTGGCTTCAACTCATCTGATCAGTCTGCGGCGGCTCTCTGGCCGGGCATGAGGGTCGCTTAGCCCTGGTTCCGGTGCCGTCCCCCGTCGCGGACTGTGAATGGACCATCGACGCGGTACCCGGTGGCCGCGTTGTCGTGTCCATCCTGCGCCTGTCCCTGCCCATCTCCGAGTTTTGCACCGATTCTTTTGTGGAATTTCGCGAGTCTAACGCCTCCGGAACACTGATCGGTCGCTATTGCGGAATTGCTCCGCGGAGCGTGGAGAGCGAGGGGCCGATGTGGATCCGGTTGAGGCACAGAGCGGAAGAAGGAGAAGGAGAAGACGCACAGGGAGGCGGAGGAGAAGGAGGAGCAACGGAGGCGGAGAGCATCGGCGGGGGAGAGCTCCAAAACCCGCAGAAGACACCGCCGACGATAGTGTTGCACTACTCCAAAGGTAAAACAAAAAGTGATAAGATGATAGCTGATAGGGATAGGTGGTGAATGATGCGGAGTAATGAATGACGGCAAATCGACACTTTTCACAGGGACAATTGGCTTATTCATTCTGTACCTCCTTTTTGCTTATTTTTTGACACCAAATTCGTTTGTCTAATTGTATTTGAACCATTACGAATGGTGCCCGAATGGTCCAATCGAAGGGTATAAAGCAGGGATCGGATCTGGAAATTTTCAAAATAGAACATCATGCTCAAAAAATAAGATTTTATGGTCAAAAGTAAGAACTTTTTCAATTTATTCATAAAATTTTATATCAATCATTGTATTTTTCATTCTCTTTAATCTGCTTGAGCAATTTGGGGGTTGAAATCGAGATCATACAGTGGTGGGAAAAAGTATTGGAGCAAAGGATGCAAAAATGGATTTGCGCGTATAAGGTATAACTCACTATTCATTAAGGATAGCTGACAATAGTTTTTCTTGAAGTTATACCCTAATAAGGTCTGTTCCATAATTATAGACGCACGCCACTTTTTGCCGATTCATCCACTTCCACTGGCCCGATTGAGCTGAATTTTTTTACACATGTGTCCAACAAGAATTGATTAAGATACAAATTGAAAAAAATAAAAAAAAATCAAGAAAAATATTTTTTACGAATTTTTCTTTGAAATTTTGCTGTTCCAAAATTATAGACGCACTTTTTGAATCGCCCAAAATCCCCATTTTTAATAAAAGGAAAAATCTGAAAAAATTCATGCAATCTCATATGGGCTAGATGATCAATTAGTGCTATAAAACCAACCGGCTTCATTGAGTCCTTCATGGAGATCCAGGTACCCCCAAAATGGCTTGAAAACGGGATTTTTGAGAACAAAAATTCCTAAAGGCCTGAAATCCCTACCCAAGGGGCCTGTTTTTCTGCTGTCCATTTAGCAGACNTGTATTTGAACCATTACGAATGGTGCCCGAATGGTCCAATCGAAGGGTATAAAGCAGGGATCGGATCTGGAAATTTTCAAAATAGAACATCATGCTCAAAAAATAAGATTTTATGGTCAAAAGTAAGAACTTTTTCAATTTATTCATAAAATTTTATATCAATCATTGTATTTTTCATTCTCTTTAATCTGTTTGAGCAATTTGGGGGTTGAAATCGAGATCATACAGTGGTGGAAAAAAGTATTGGAGCAAAGGATGCAAAAATGGATTTGCGCGTATAACTCACTATTCATTAAGGATAGCTGACAATAGTTTTTCTTGAAGTTATACCCTAATATATGAGGATTTCGAAACTGCACTCAATTCCTCATTTTCTACCCTTGAACCGAGAATACCCTGACCCTCTCTTCCATGACCCCCGAACCGGAGGGGAAAAAGTATTGGAGCAAACTTATTTTAAGAAGTTTTGCGAAAGGAAAAAATCTGAAAAAATTCATGCAAACTCATATGGGCTAGATGATCAAAAAATGCTATAAAAACAACCTGCTCCATTGAGCCCTTCATGGAGTTCTGGGTACCCCCAAAATGGCTTGAAAATGGGGGTTTCGAATTTCGAAAAATATTTTCGACATAAAAGTGCGGGGACAAAATTTTTATTTTATGCTGGCTGTAATGCCCATTTAACAGGCTACAAAAACGCAATTGAATATTATGAATAGATGAAGGAATTAAGAGTATAAGTCCATTGGGCCGAAGATAATGAAAAAACACTTTCACTTTCGCTTTTTTTGGAGAAAATTTACTGTGTAGGGAGCCGGCGGTCCCGACAGGGGCTTCCGGAGAAAATTCTGAAAATTGGACCTTTTTCTTAAGAAAATCGGTCATTTTTTGAATAAATTCTTCTAAAAATCCAAAAAAGGACAAATAACGACAGAGGTCCAAAATAAGAACAAATCTTATAAATAAGAACATATCCGATCCCTGGTATAAAGGAAATTGACAAAGGGAATGGGGATCGGTTGGGGAGTGGGCGGCACTGATTAGGCGAGAAACTCGCACACTCATTCAGTCATGGTCATGGGTTCATCCCTCATCCCACCCCAATTTGTCCCCACAGTCTACGGGGACACCTCCTCGCCGCTGATCGAGTCCCCTCCACCGGGCCTGCACAAAGTCGTCTCCTGGCACATCGCCACCCGCAACCCGGACAACTGGATTCGCTTCGGACTCTCCGAGTTTCAACTCGCCCAGTTCTCCTCCACCCTCGCCGTCTACCCCCTCTGGTGTCTTCCGGAACGCACTCTTCCGGTCTGCACTTTGTTTTCGGACTCCCCGTACCCTAAATTGCCATTCTGCCCCTTTAGACTGATGAGTTGTGCCGCGACTCGGATTCGTTGGCACTCCGCTTCGGCGCTGCTTCGCCTCCTCTGCGCGGTCAACTCTTCACTCTCCGCGCCAATCGTGCCACCCTCGTCTTCCACCCGAATATTTATGGCCGATTCCGACTTTTGTGGGAAGAGATTAGTCCCGAGGCGGCGAATGGAACGCGCCAAGAAGACGGAAGGGGAACAGAGGAGGAGACAAGGCGGAGGCCGAGCAGTATTTTCAACTGTGGAACGGAGCTGAACCCAACATTCGACACACAGACACTGCAGAGTCCGCTGGACAACATGGGAATGTGGTCAGAATGGGGAAGGGAAGGGGACAGAGACAGGGGTCAAGGATCAAGGATTTGCGGATCCAGCAAATTCATCCGCCGAATAGATCCCTATGAAGGCCATACAGTACCATAATAATGTATTCTCATATGTAGGTATCGGAACAACGAACGTTGCAAGTGGTTGCTCCGGCGCCCGACCTTTGCTTCCGTTGTGCTGAACGTGACTGCCATCGAGTTGGAGCAGCATCCGGACTGCCAATACGACTTTCTCTCGCTGAGCACGGAGAATTTGGAGACTGAGGAGCAGATCAGGTACAGGAGAAGGGTTAGATCACCATCACCGGATTGCGCGGATCCTCAATTTTTAGTGGACTGAACGAGAACATGCGCATCTGCCGCAAGACTGATCTGCACTCACGGGTGGAGGTCAACTCGGCGGATCAGGCCTTTGTCTACTTCTACACGGACAGGTAAAAGCCCCAAAAAGCAATTGTCAAGGGTCTGATCGGCTGTGAAATGCAGACGATCCCTTTCGATCAAAGTTCAGTCGCATTCGACCTTCTTGAACCTGATCAAATATCCCATGTCTCCTTTGTCTTTCAGATCGCGCTTCTTCCGCGGCTTCTCCCTCGATTACTACTTGACCTGCGGATCCACGGAACTTTGGCCCGTTAGGAAGGGTCCTCTGGACACTGTATTGACCTCTCCGGGGTATCCGGAGCCGCCGTTGACCCGCAATCACTCGTGCCAGTGGAACTTGTTGCTGCTCTCCCGCAGGGACCTGAACATCAGATCGTTGGACATGGATGTGAGTTGGGAGATCAGAATCAACCTTTGATCGGGAGTGCAGCACTAATGCCTAATTCATAAGGGTTGGGGGATTATCTGATAAGAGCAGATCAATATCTGAACTGCTCCTGAACGGACATAGAGGGAGGATGGACCGCGGATCCCTGCGAATTGTACCTCTTCGCCTGGGGAGCGTGGATCAGTTTATGATCTGATCAGATCTGATCAAAATTGGACTCTCCCGACCACTGTGCCCATTGTCAGATGGCACCGCGCGATTGGCAAACCAACGAGTGCACCGCCGACTACCTGGAGTTCTCCAGCATGCCCTTCTTTGTCAAGCGGAACTCGAGCATCTTCTGCGGCCAGGAGCATTTCAACCTGACTCTGCGCGGTGGCTATGTCTTCCTCCGCTTCCGCAGCACACTCTCCAAGGGCAGGGTATGGTGGGTGGGCATTCTCGGTTTACGATTGCATTTCATGACTGTGCCTTACATATCACATGCCATAATTTTATGTTTTTGCATATCAATTTTAGAATCCCATGGAACCGGATGTACCAACATACATAGCATTTAGCATATCACAATCACAATATGATAATGTACCGTATCATAATGTTCGCTCGTATGTCGTTTCGTACCTGTGATGATTATCCTCTCCTCAACTGTCAGGGCTTCAAACTGGCCCTTTCCGAGCGCGTGCACGACTGCGCTTCGTCGCTGCTCCAACTGGACCAGCTGAGCCCCCGACGAACGTTGGCATCGCCCGACTTCCCACGCATGTCCCCCAACTCGCTGGACTGCCACTGGACATTGAGTGCCCCGCCCGGGAGGAGAGTCCAGTTCACGGTGGACCACAACACTTTCATGCTGCAGGACCCGGTCAGCGACGACGACGAGTGAGTGCGGGGGGGAGGGGTGTAGGAAAAATGTGTGATCTGACCCTTTTTGACCCCCTGCTTTCCTATTTGAATTTCCTATTGGCGTATTCCCCCATTTCGATGTTTTGTCCCCTCTGATTTTTCTCCCCTCCCTTTCATTCATTCCTTTCCTCACTCGTCCGATTTGGTAAGGATCGAGCGAGTCGTGTGCGTTATATTTATTTTGTGTGTGCGGAATAAAAGTATTTATATTCCGATCTTCGAGTATTTGGAAGAAGGGTTAAGAAACCCAGGTCTACTTCTTTTTCGTACTATTGGGGGGAAAGAGAGTGATCAGGGTTGGAAGGATAATAGGACGATGGATGGGTGATCGCTGATCAGATGTATGATTGATGGAAGGGGAGAGTGATCAGAGGGGAGGAAATGGTGGATTGTTATCAACAGCTGATACCGATTTGGTGATAATGTCCAAAGGGATATCCAGGGCCAACAGATGGTCTTTACCGGGCAAAAACCAGAGTACTTTTCTGTTTAGTGGGGGAGAGGTCAAACTGATCCATGCAGATCCGCATTTTCATTATAGGTGCAATGAAGATTTCCTGGAGATCCGGGACGGTCCGTCGGATTCGTCTCCGCTGGTCGGTCGCTTCTGTCGCGACGAAGCCCCCAGCACGGTTGTGTCCACCGGCGAACATCTCCATGTGCGATATGTGACAGGTTCGGGTTCATCCGGACCCGCAAAATTCGGGCAGTATCCCTCCCTCCCGACCTTTCTTGCAGACGGAGATCTCCAATCGCCGGGATGGAATGCCACGGTGGAGTTGGCCACCTGCGGGGGCTCCGTGATGCTGGTCCAGGGCCAAAATGCGTCGGTGCACTCCCCCAATTACCCGGACATTTACCCACCAAAGGCCAACTGCGAGTGGACTGTTCGGGCGCCGCCGGGACATTTTGTGGAGGCAATGTAAGGGGAAGGATCTGTGATCAGCAGGAGGGGG
>LDKF01001433.1:2187-44559 GCA_001026735.1 Rotylenchulus reniformis
TTTATTTTATTTTATTATTCAACTGTTATTAATGGCATTTAAATTTAAAATAATAAATATAACAACTATTCAGGGTTTCCAACTCCCAAGACCACTAAATAAGGACACCAGAGTCAAAATCTAAGATTTTAGGGTCAAAAATAAGGACACTTTTAAAAACGCATATTTTTTGCTAATATCAAATAAAAAATCGAATTCTTTATTCAAATCAATGATATTTCTCAACAGAAAGAATTTTTTCCAACAGTTTCAATCACCAAGAATTCAATTTCTTAAGAAAATTGATCATTTTTGATGAAAATTCACTAAGAGGGGGTGCCGTGTCGGCGGTCCCGATAGGGGCCGCCGGAGAAAATTTTGAAAATTGGGCCTTATTTTCTTAAGAAAATCAGTAATTTTTTCGAGATTTTTTTGAAGGAATCATTATATTGAGGGATGCCGGCGGTCCCGATAGCGGCCGCCGGAGAAATTTTTGAAAATTAGAACTTTTCCTTAACAAAATCGGTTATTTTTTGAATAAAATATTCCAAAAATCCAAAAATAAGTACAAAATAACTACGCAGAGTCAAAATAAGTACAAATCTTAGAAATAAGTACATTTGGCAACCCTGAACTATTACAATATAAATCCGGATTTGCCTAGTTGTTTGGGGCTTCCATTGCTTTGCTTTGGCTTTTGTCATTCATTTTGGCTCTCATCAGTTACTGAACCATTTGCTGAACAGATTCTCCACCAGATTAAGGGGTCCTTTGCTCCCTTCAAATGGGTTCGACTTGTTCTGTCATCCCTACTCCCTCCTCCCCGATTGTACTACCTTTTTGACTTGGGTTTCGTCCTGTACCCCCCAAATTTGTTGTCGGTCTACTGGATGATCCGCTGGAGGATGAGGCTGTTTTGCCCGAATTGCTTCCACTCGGCTGTCGAGAAGGAGTGTTTGACGATGAAGGACTGCTTGTGGAACCTTAAAATTGCTAATTTATTTACGATTGGATCCAATTCCCTTTTCCTACCCTTTCCGTACAACTCTTGGATCATCTTGATGTCATTCGATCTAAATTCTCATTTCTTCCTTACATATTTCTTCAAATTATTTCACTTCAATTTTGGCGTTATGTACTGCCCTGCCGCGTCCACCCATTCGTGCGCGAATGGGGCCATGATGGCATCGGGGTCATCGGAGTGTTTGAGGCCGAGAGTGTGGCCGCCCTCATGAAGCACAACGGGGAAGAAGTCCGTGAACTCTTGGCTGATGAATGTGCAAATAAATGAATATTATTTCGCCAATTTATATTTTTGAATTTGGCCACACTTTACTAATTTGCGCGGATTTTCCGGCCCGATTGTCCACCGTTCCTCCTCATCAAAATGTAACTTCCCGTCAGTTGGTGCCGTTGCGTGTGCCAATACTTTCCCTTAATTTTTGATTTAATTTCCCCAAATCCTCTTTAACATTAATTGCCTCTTCCGTCAAATGGCCAAGGATCGCCGTGAGATTTGGCCCCGAATGCAATGGTGATGTCGGCCTTTCCACTCGTCTCCTGGAATTTCACTGGCATAACTGCGGCCCATGTGTCGTAGGCCCGCTTCACAGCTTCCCTTTCAATAATTTTTTTATTTTTTTAAATAAATTAATTTTCACTTTATTTTGGCCTGGGGAAGTTGCGGCGAGAAATTTTGGAATTTGTAGGTGACAACGGACTTTTTCCAAATTGCTTTTTCTTAAAAGATTTGGACTTTATACATATGTTCATCATTAGGCTAACCTGCCCCGGGAAGGTTCAATTCCTCTACATCCTGGATCCCACAGCGGGGTACAGCCATTTTCTTCTTCGTTTTTACATCCAACACTCCAGTTTCTGGCTAAAAATATAATTATTTTGTATTTTTGAACTCGATAAAATGACCAATTTTGCAAATCTCTGGAACTTCTTGATGGCCTTCTGCAATATGCTGAAATTACAATCACAAATTATTTCCCATTTTTCGCTTTGTTCCACCTCTCCGTGTCCCCCTCCGCCTCCTCGCACTCTTCACCCTTCCCACAATGGCCCATCAGCTTTCCCGCTTCCGCATATCCGAATTCGGCCAAATACGCCTGATCATTTGATCATTGTTTACTTTGAAATTTTGGTCAAATTTCTGTAGGGAATTACCGTCGCCTCATCGTCACTGACTGGTTTCAAATGATTTTCATCCGCCGTAGCCAAAGAACCCAAAAGAAAAAGCACAAAATTTGCCAAAAGCATTCCGAAAAATTGAGGAGAAAGTGAGAAATATTTTGAAAAAGATCAAATTCAGTGTTAATAATTGCAGAGCGAAAGGAGGAAATAAATTGGGAGAAGAACAAATTTATGATCAGTTATTTTATCGGACGGCAGATCACTCGCCCCGGCCAATCATTTTTCATTGTGATCATGAACATTGACTGCGCAAAGGTGAATGAATGTCCCATTTCTGCTTGGAAAGAACGAACGAACGGACGCCTTTAATAGGAAATCCGGTTTTGATGAATAAAATATAATGAACATTCATTTCCTTAGATTATCACTTCCAACATTTTTTTTATCAGAATAGTGGAAATTATTTGGAATTACACGACGTTGAATGGCCAAGTATCAGATAAACAAAAGGAAAATATTCAACGTGGATTCTTTATCCTTTGCCATATTACAATAATAAATGCATTTTATTGTGAAATTTTATTGATAATAAATTGAAATACAGTTGATCGACTCTCTCATATCCAATAACAACTTTTAACCGTGACCAAACATGCATTCCGCGATGAATGCAACCAAAGCGATGCCAATGCCGACTGCGAACACGACCATCAGACCGATCATCGGCACAAATGCTTAAAATGTGTTTTTGTCCAACCCATAAAATGATTCCCATCAATCGTACACAATGGCTTGTACAGTCTTCGTCTGACCATCTCCTCCTCACACTCTTGATTCCAGATCAGCTCCCTCATGGTCCGGTACCGGTCATAACTCCGTTTGATCGCCACTCTCTCCCGGGCGATCACCGTGTCGAATTGTTCCGTGAACGGACTGTCCTTGCGGAACAGCAAGTGCGCTGTCCGGTAGGGCATCTCTCTGTCCACGTACACAATGTCGCAGAAGCTGGCGGCCTTAAAGTAGGCCGGGTCGTCGCCCTGCACAAACATCACATTGCCAGACTCTTCCACCTTTGGAAGATTAAATTGTGGAATTTTTGATTTAAATAATTAATTATTTATCCACAAGCTGGAGAGAGTGTTTGATGGAAGTTGCCTGCAATATCTTTTGGCCAGCAATTCCCTCGCGCAGTTCTTTGAACGGAAAAATCATCGAATTGTTTAGACTTTCATAGAACCTTGAACGGATTCTTTACTTCCAATTTCAGAATATTTATTGACCAATGTCCTTTGTACTGGGACACAAATCTGTATTTGCCGAGCCGAACATCCGCCACGAAGCTGGACGCATCTTTGATCGGCACCGCGGGCTTCGATTGGACCAACGAAGTGACAATCCAAGATCGGTACAGCGAAGTGAACCAAACGCATTGGACAAAACTGAACATGAACAGCAGAAACTTTCCTGAAGAGTGAAAATTATTAGCAAAATTAGAAGGAGGAGTACGGTACGAAGAGTAATACGGTATATGGAAGTAACGATATTAGGGAGAGTGGTGGGTGGGAGGTATAGTATACCGGAGATGGATCGGAAGTGGACCATTCTCGGCTGGGCGAGTTGGAGTCGGAGCAGACGCCAAAGGACCTGAAAAGTTCGGAAGGAATAAAAGAGAAAAGGGATTAAAAACACATGAAAGGATCGAGATCCATGTTTGTCGGAGTTGAGTCTGACAATAAATTCCATTCGGCCAATCAGCATAAAGGCAATCATGTGCAGGAACAGGAACACGCCCATGGTAAGCCAAGTGTCCGTGGTAAAGGGCTGGAACAGACGCCACATTTCCCGTAAAGGGAAACTGTTCTGGTCCCGAATGGCAATCCGGGAGAGGGTCTGAATGAATGTCGGAAAGGCATTAAATGGAAAAATTAATTTGGACATTATTACGGAATAAATGGGAATTGTGTAGTCGAAGTCGCGGACCCGGGGAGGGGTTTTCTGGTAGAACATACAACTCGTGTCCACAGTGCCGTTGGCGATTGCTCCCAGAACACCATTCCATCGACCATCGAGACTCTGATTGAGAGATTTGGAATGGACACAAATTTATTATTTTATGGAAATTACCTTAGAGCCCACATCAATATCCGCTTTATTTGGGACCAACACAACTGGATGGACAGTCAAATTCAAACTTTGGGTGATTATGCGCAGAATCTGAAGAAATTTTTGAAATTACATATCAGATTGTCATCAGTCACCTCGACACAATGCCCAGGCAAGGGACACTTTTTGCGATTGGACAGTTCCGGAAAGTGGGAACAGGTGTTGAACACGGCCGGCGGGTACTTGACAAAACCCACTCGGATGGTATTGTTAGACATATCGTCATCGACCATATCATGGGATTTAATAAATGAAGAGGTAAATCAGAAGAGAGTCAGAGTAATAATAATGGATGTTTGTAATGCCAAATTGGCGGGATCCGAATCTGAAAAGATGCTGTCTACTGTAGTATACAGTATGTCGTACATAACAGAGCCTTGGACCGCAGAAAAGATTACCGAGAAAGTGCTCCTCTATCCGATAATTTTTTTGTGAAAGAAGGGGCCATTTGCCCCAAGGTTCACCTTTATTTGAACAATATCATTTTCACAGCCACAAAATTGGTCAGGAACTGGGCATCTTTTAAATTGTTTGGACTCATTTTCACCCTTTTTAATTTATTTGTTTTGTCAATTCTCAGAAAATTGAGAAAAATTAAAAAATTTATCGAAAACAAAATGATACATAAAATGGCATTAATTTTGCACAAATAAATTTTTATCATTTATTGAACTTCCATCTATAGCTTTTCTTCGGGAATCTTCGATTGAGTTTCGTTTCCACCAATATTCCTTTACATAAAAAGTTAAATAAATATAGAGAATAATAAAAATAAATATATTTTATCATGTCCTTTCCACTTCCCATTGCCTTTTTACCATTCCTTCAGTTCTTCCACTTCTGCATATTCAGACTCCAACTTGATCAGCTGGTACCATCCCCGCAGCACTTTCACATCGTATTCCTTGTAGATTTTCGTGTCAAGTTCCTTGCGAAAAATTTGCTTCAAATTTTGTCGCAATTCAATGCCCGAATGTCGGTTATCCGCAATTAATTCATTTTTTAATTTAAGACCAACAAGCCAAATTTTGCAGAACGGATTCCTGAAATTTCAATGGGTATTTTGGGAATTAACCAAAGGATAAATCGGTCAAAGCACCGGAATGTTTCATCGTAAAAGCGCTTGGGGCATTCGTTGTTCTTGGCCAAATTCGGGTCCGGCTTCACGTGACTGTACTCCACAATGTGCTCCATGGACTGATCAATCTGCTGGAGTTGCAATCGGATTTTTCTCTCCACAAATCCACAAAATTGATCAATGTGCACCCGGGCACTGACAACACAAGAAATCACCACAAAATGGTGGTACTGAATGAAAAATAAAATGTTCAGAATGAAAGTGCGAGTTCGAAGAACCTTTTCTAGAAAATTGTCAATGGGGAACAATTTTCGCCATTCGTCCATCTTGAGAGATGGCTCCGGCAAATTTTGCACTTTTCGCAATTGAGAATACCCTTAAAATTACATTCAGGATAATCGTTTCAAAATTCCGTCCGTCTAGCAGACCAAACCCTTTTCCAGTTCCCTCTGTATGATTTTGAAGGTTGACGAATTGATGTTGAACGATGAATTTTGTGTCAAAATGCTCGGAGTTATGATGGGCATGGTCGAGGAATAAATTTCGAAGGGATGCCAACTGAAACGGGCGAACATCCTTCCGGGACCATCCGTTAATTGCATCGGAATGGGCCAATTCCTGAGGAGAAAAACAAAATAAAAATCAAAGAAAAATGTTAACCAAATTGTAAGGATCAGAAGGGATTTCTCGAAAAGAAAGGGCAAAGAAGCATTTGGGTACAAGAGGATGATTTTGGAGGCCAAAATGGACAGACTGATCCCGTTGAAGAAGCCGAACACATTCCCGTAAATATGGTTGCCTAAATGGGAAAAAGTAAGAAAATAATAAAAATTTAAAAGGGTCATCACTTTTGGCCCAAAATTTGAGAATCATCAGCAAATGGCGGAATTTGGCCAAATTCTTTTCACCCATCAAATCCATGATCTGGCTGTTGGCCAAATAACCTTTTCAGTCAAATATTTATTAATAATTCATAAAAGTTAATTCACTGGACAACGACTTGAGCATCGCCTCCGGGGGTTGTCTTTGTACCGCCAGCACTTCCATCATCCACTCAACATCCGCGGGTTCCAAGGGTTCGTCCGGAAGGAATCCGATGTCCGGGATGGACACGAAGGACAGGTCGAAGTCGATGTCGGCAAATTTGAAACCGATCAAAGGGATGTAGGCGAAGGGGATTTTGTGCAGGGAAGACACACTTGGATTCTGAAAAAGGAGAGAAAGATGAAGTCAGTTGGTCACCTTTTTGGACCAATCGGAGGCATTTCGACAATTTAATAAATAATTGACGCAAAGCTATGTATCGAAAATAATTATTATTTATAATGTAATAATTTAAAGAATTACCGTAAAACCCCTATTATAACCCCCGGGGGTTATATTTTTCAACCCCCCTCCAGAGGGGGGTCTTAGGAGGGGGGGTTCAATTAGGAGGGGGGCTATATATTTCAACCTCACCGACGAAGAGGGGGGGGGCACTATATTTCGAAATCTCTTCCAGAAGCGAATTTTTTCCGAAAATTTCTTAAGAAAATAGAAAAAATCTTCAAAATTTTTTCGAAATCCCTAAAAATGAGGTCCCGGACCAATTATATCCCTAAAAATGGGGTCCCGGACTAAAATATACCCCTAAAAATGGGGTCCCGGATCAAAATACACCCCTAAAAACGGGATTCGCGAAAGAAATGGCCCTAAAAATTTTACCAAGATAAGAAATGATCGCATGAAGACTATTATAGCGATGATCATTGAATTTTGAAAAAAATTTCTTTTCATATGTAAAAATTCAAATTTTTGGCTAGAACACCCGGGAGTTCTAATGCAGGGGGGTTATATTTTTTCAACCCCCCTCCAGAGGGGGGTCTATTAGGAGGGGGGCTATAATAGGGGTTTTACGGTAATTATTATTTATAATTCAGAAACTACAACAGATTCCTAAATTTCGACAATATTTGCATTTACAAAAATTGACCCGACAAAGTCGGCAGTACAGCGACTCGTCGTTGCACATTCGCTCCCCGAGATGGCATTCGTGGAATCCGTAGAATTTGTCCTTTTCCTCCCGTTGGCTGCCCCTCTCGGGCACTATGCAGATCGCGTCAATGTCCGTGTTGGCCGCACGGGCCCCGAGCTTGTAGGAGCCGGAAAGGATCAGACGGGCGGCGCCTTTGGACTTTAAAAATAAAGAAAATTGGCCCCAGAAAATCGAAATCAAAGGAGCCAAATGCAAAAAACAAATGGGGAATGGAAGAGGTATTTATTATTTAGGCTATTCCTTTTTATATTATAAATAATTCGCGAACCCATTTGGAGACAATCGATCGTAGTTGGTTCAAAGCATTTTCTGCCGAGTAGGGTTCACTTTGTTTGGGTTTTGGTAACATTTCAAAAAGCTAAAAAACAAGACAGTAGAGGTATCAAAAATTTTGAACACTCACCAAACTTCCAATTTCATTGTTCTCAGTACAATGGAAATAAATTTGTTGTGTATTTTCAGCAAATTCAATTGCCAAGGATGCGGGTTGGGCAAATTGGGCACATATCCTCTGATCTGAATATGTGTAATTATTTGTTGTACTTATATATCATTATATTATTTTATTATATTATCCGATCAATCAACTCACCGATGTTTTGCTGTCTCTTCAGCTTCCGCCAACTCTCAAAATGTTCTTTGAATCGATTTGCCAAATTTGATTTTGCTCCTTTCCGATCAAAAAGTACCATTAGTGCATTGTTCTGTTCCTTTTCGCTCATTTTGTGCCAAATGTTCCCTTTGCCCTCTTCTGTCTGTTTCTCTTTTTCTCTACCTCTTCCCTCTTCCTCCACTATTTCATCCTCTTTTTCTCTGCTCTCTCCACTATTCTCGTGCTCTATGATGGCCTTGGCCAATTTGTTTCTGTGCAATTGGCCTCTCACTCTCTGCATCTCACTTTCCTCTGCATCTTTTCCACCTGCTATTTCCTCTCCTTTCTCGTTTCTCTTCCCCTCTACCAATTCCTTCATCATTTCGTGCAATTTTCGTTGCAATTCTTCAAATTGTTCCATATTTCCAATTCCATTTTTCTTCTCCAATATCTTCTCCCATCCTTTCCATTTCTCATCCAATTCTTCCAATTTTTGCTCATCAATTGGCTCTTTGCCCTTTTCGCCTCTCAATTTGTTCATTTTCCCCATAATTTCCTTCCGATGCCAAATCTCGTTTATATACACCCCAATATCCAACAACCTTCGCCTTCCTTCGCTCGGATCAATCAGAAATTCTCGATAATTTTCGTGTAAAATTTCATCCGAAATAAAATCTAGAACAATAGCAGGTTTTAAGAAGATTACGGCAAATTTATGACAGACTAATGGATGCAATATCATCTGCCTGCCTAATGTTAATGATCAATGATTGATGGTAAACACTCACTGATCAGTTGATCACTCGCCAGTGCCTTTTGCAAATATTCCACCATCTCTTTCTCCTTTTTGGGACTTCCCTCCAATTTCTGTTCTTTGATCCCTTTTGCACTTTCACTCTTCCCCTCAGTTTTATTATCCATATCCCCACTATCTTTTGATGATTCTTTTATCATTTTATCAGCTGTCTCTTCCTCTCTCTGACTCTCCATTCTCTCTTCCTCCTCCTCTTTTCTTTGCTTCTCTTCCCTCTCCCTCCTCTCTCGTTGCTCCTCCTCCTTCCTCTGCTTCTCCTCTCTGTCTCTCTTTCTCTGCTCCGCCTTCTTTCTCCGTTTCTCTGCCTGCATCTGCTCCATCTTCTTCCTCAGTTCCTCGATCAGTTCCTCCTCTCTGATCATTTCCGCCATGTTCCGATCAGCTTCTTCCGCTTCTCTGTGCTCCTGCATTCTCTGCATCTCTGCCTCCTCCTCTTCTTCCACACTATTTTTGCTTTTCGGTCTCCATCCCTTCATCAGTCTGAGTCTCTTTTCCATTTCCTTTTGATCTCCTCCCACTCCTCCTGCTTTTATCAGTTCCTCCAGCATCTCGATCATCTCCCAACTCACAAAATCCTTCAGTCTTCCCCTGATCTTCTCCCCCTCCTCCCCCTCCATTCCCTTTCTGATCACTTCTCTGAATTCGCCCTTCTCCATCAATCTGATCAAAGTGTCCCAATGCAGTCCATCCACCCATTGCTCATAATCTGATCCCTCTTCGATGATCCTTTTCTCCTTGGCCTTCTCCTCCGCTTCGGCCACAATTTGTTCCCAATTGGCCAACACATTCTTCCACCGGATCATCATCACATTGCTTTCTCCTTGTTCGGATCCTACCGTACTCCCTTTTGAATTTCTTGTTACCATATCCTCTTCTGCAATTGGTTCCTGCATTTCTCCTGCTCTTCCTACAGTATCATCTCCTTTATCTTCACTACTTTCTACCGTATCTCCTCCTCCTACCGTACTCTTCCTTTCTTTCTCATCCTTCCTACCATCCCTTCTCTTCGCCATCACCGGTTTGATCTCCACAAAGTCCCGTATCCTCTTCAGCAATTCCTTCAGCAAATAACTTTTTTGCTCCAATTCATCAAAATTCTCAAAGTCCGCCAGTTCATCGTACAGATCCTCAAAATACTCTCTGGCCCCTGCCCACACTTTCTCCTCCTTCCGCTTCATTCCGATCGGATTTCCCTCCAAAAGTTGGCTCTCCATCCACCGTATCCAAACGGCGATGAACACGGACAGATTGCCAATCACTCGCGTTCCCTTATCACGAGCGAACAAAGCATCCGAATAGTCGCGGATCAATCGCGAATCATCGAATACTTAAAATGGCAAGAAAATGCACGCAAGATTCATTTTATGGGAGTGATTACCATCTGGATCTCTCCACAGAGCTCCAAAATCCCGGCCCAACTTTGCATATTTCTCTTCGCTGTTCAACAATTTTCGGATTCGGGTCCGCGCTCCTCTGGTTTCCAGCATAAATTTGCGAAAATTTTGACCAACATAATCATTGATTCCCAAAAAGTACTTTAGTTCTGAGTAATGAATATGCAATTTTGCAAATTGTGTGTGCTGCTCCTGAATTTAAACCTTTGAAAATATGTTTAATAAGTTCATTAAAAGACTCAAATCCCAAAATTAAATTTACTGTTAGAACTCGATAGTTCTCACACATATACATAGAATCTGATGTAGGGTCGCTCTAATCCATTTTGATCAAGATTCAAATCCGGGACCCATCATTCACTCGCCTGGTAACTGCGCCACTGTTCCTGCCCCGTCCTGCACTTTTCGCACTCCCACTCCTTAACTGCTTCCACCCGTATCTGTTCCCTTTTTTGCGTTTTGATCATTTCCATTGTTTTCACTGCGTATCGATGGAATTTCTGCAAAACACACAGACTCCGCAGCAGCCGATCGTGCAGAAATTCGGAGTGTCCGGGTGTCAGCAATGCCCGACGGAGTCCGGGGAAAATTTGGAACTGCTGGACCGACTTCAGCTTGTCCGCGAAGGCATCCGCCACATTTCGGGGCGCAACCGAAGGGATGGCGCCCAGGACGAGCTTGTGGAGGGCCTGCAGAAGTTGGGGCAGAACCAGACGAACTTCCCAAAGAATGGCAGGGGCGGAGGCCGAGTTTTGGCGGAGCAATTGTTTGTAGAGGCCAATTTGGGTGGAGGGCAGGGGCAAAGCTTAAGAGAAAAACAAAAGGAATAAGGTACAGAAATGAAAAATTGGTCAATTCCCACCACCAAATTTCTACTAGATCCCAATTTCCCCACCAATTTGAAGTATTTCCGGGAACATCTCATGCAACTCGATCAGATATTGCTCTCCGATCAGAACTTCCAATTTCATCTTCGCCCTCTCAATTTTGGTCGGATAGTGCAAATTGCAAAAGAACCGTTGGGTCTCCTTGAATTGTCCTAACAATTGGCTGATGAAGAAAAAGTTGAAATATTCAACTTTCCCTTCGTTCTCGAGTTCCGAGTAAAGCTGGTGCAATTTTGCCTCGTCATACTCAGGTTTGACCCATGTGCTCTCTGTTCTGCGAACAACATCCTAAAATAAGTCCAATGAAAAGCAATTATTATGTTACCCTAAAATCATTTTTATTTTTGCAATTTATTGAATATTGGGTTGGGATTTTTTCTTTTAATTTTTTTTTATTAAATTTTGGTGAATTTTTCTGTTTACCGGGCTAATCAATTGCTCTCGCAACAGTTTGTTCTGCCATTGACTGCTGTTTTCCCATAGCACGGGATGTTCCTTCAGAAAATTCGCGAAACTCATCACCAAAAACAGGGCCCTCCTCGTGTCATTCCCCGCAATTCCCTCAAAAAGTTCCTCAAAATCGCTTTCGAACTGTTGGGCGACCTCACTGAACCGGGACTCGGGCGGTTCCAAATTCAGCGCGAGAGCCAACAGATTTTCGGTCATTTTCAGGGAAGTCCAAAAGACGCCGAGGAGTTGCATTTGGGGAGGGGGAGGGGATGCCGGGGCCCGGATTCCTTGGCCAGAGTTCCCAGTTCCTTCCTCTTCCCCACTGTACAAATAATCCATGAAGGAACGAAGTGCCGAGTGCGCGAATCTGTCTGAAAGTATGGCATATGCAAAGTCATTTCATTCTTATAAGTTTTGGACTTAATTTTTTAATTATTGAGCGAATATTTTAAAAAACATGGTTTGTGGCTTAAAAAATTAATATTTATTTCTTATTAGGTGCAGATTACTGCTGTTCGGAGAATTTCGACTCGAGCCTTTTCTCGGTTTTTTGGGTCTCGGTCTCGAGTTTCAATCTCGGGTTTTGAGTCTCGGAAAACGAGACTTTTTTACACTGGATATTCTGGCATTTTTGAAAGAAAAATGGTGGGGAGAAGGTGAAATTGCGAGGAAGTTGGGGGGGGGGGAGAAGGATGAAAGAGGAAAAAATATATTTTTTAAAGAAATGGGTTCAACTTTTTGAAAAAAAAATTTCTCCCGTCCATTCAAATTCTCTTTCCATCTTTTTTTCTCTCAGCCCATTTTTCCCGTTCAGATTTCTCTTTTCCATTCAAAACTCCAAAAGTCAAAATCTCTCACAACTTACAAAAAATTTAAAACATTGTAGTTCAAAACTTAAACACAATTATTCAGAAAATTATATTCATTTTTTAAACTTTATTTTTCGAATTTCCGTGAAAATTTCTGTAATTTTGAATAGAGAATAATTTTCTGTATATTTTTCTTTTGTGATTTTAGATTTTTACCTATTAAAAAATCAACTAAGTTTATGCAAGATTTTGACTATGGTGATTTTGAAGTGAAATTTTGTCATAATTTATATTCTTTTTTAAATAAAAATATTCTTTTTTTTGCAAAAAATTAGGGCCAAATTTTAAAATCTTCTCCGTAAATTCCCAAAAATCTTCCATCTCATCTTCCGGACCCTCCAACTAGTTTTTTGGGCTCGTCATTACCCTCAGTCACACCCCTCAAAATTTTTCGTTAAAAATTTTTGTTAATTTTTTGGCAAAAAAATTATTAAGTCTCGGTTTCGGGGTCAAATCTCGGTCTCGGTCTCGAGTCTCGGGAAAATTTGGTCTCGTAACACCACTAGTGCAGATCGAGAACAGAAACCCACGTTCGACAGTTGTTCTATCAATTTCCTTCAATTCCTCGAGAGTTATGGCAATTGGAGGGCATTCAAAGTGCTATAAGTACATAATGATAATGATATATACCTGTTTAATATTGCCCTTTTCCCCAGGTCAATACCAAAAATCCGTCCTCCTCCTCCTCTGCTTGTTGCGGTTCCTCGTCTTTTCCTTTTTTGGCCTTTGGTTTGACCATTTTCTGGATCAATTGTTCCCGTTCCTGTTCCTTTTTGCTGCTTTCATCCTCAAAATATTCCAACTTGCAGTCTCCGTCGTCAAAAAGGAGCCACTCGTTGAAAATCCGCTCAAGAGCACTTTCAGGCACAAATTCCCCTAATCTTTCGCGCACTTTCATAACATAATCAGGCGAAGGCGTAACTTCATAAAAGGGATAGTGAAGATACATCAGGGAATCGATAAATCCATAAATCAATTTGATATTGATTGGTAGGCAACAAGGGGTGGGCACGAGCCCGGCGGCCGGGCTCGTGCCCACCCAGCTCGGGCCGGGCCCCGGCCCGAGCCCGAATTTTAATTTATTTTATTTATTTTCACACTAACGGTCCGGACTTGATAAAGTTGTCACTGGGCCGGGCCATTGGCGAGCAAGAACCAGGCCGGGTACGGACCTGATCGTCCCTCGGAACCGGGCCGGGCCTGCATTTTTAAGGCCCATGCCCAGCCCATACACAATAATTATACGGTAAATTTTTCCAATAACTAATCTAATAATAATAAATCTCACCTTCATTTATATAAAGGATTGATTAAAATATAATTACATATTTATTGTATATAAATATTCAAACAACTGACAAGCAAGTAGAATATACCATTTTGCAATAATTTACATAACGCTTAGAGATGCTCGAGAGTCAAATTTTTCCGAGAGTCGAGAACCGAGACCGAGACCGAGAAATGACCCCGAGAGTCGAGATCGAGACCGAGAAATTTTTATTTTTCTTCAAAATTCTCAAAAAAATCAATCATCAAAATTAAGGTACAAAAAAAGCTGCTGCTTAAATAAGGCAAAATTAAATCGACACAATGAATTTTAAGTTTCATATGAAAACCCTTTATTTTTATTATATTCAAAAAATGAATAATAAAAAAATAAACCCCAAAAATAGAAAAAAAATAAAGAAAATCAGGTGTCAATGAAATTTTTTTTACGAACGTGGAGTCGGAGGAGGTCTGCGGCAAAATTTTCGAGGGTGCTATAAAAATGTTAAAATACTAAAATACTTGTAAGTGGTGTCGACGGACTTATTAGGGAATGCCGGAGAAAAATGTCAGAATAGTCTTTTTAGTAGTAAAATTTTTCTAAAATGAGGGAAGGCGGCGGTCCCGATAGGGGTCGCCGGAGAAAATTTTGCGATTTTTAGGTTATTTCCTTAAGAAAAATGGTCAAATTTTTTTTTCAAATTTTCGGAAAAAATCCCAGAATATCCAGTGTAAAAATGTCTCGTTTTCCGAGAATCACCACCCGAGAAACGAGACCGAGAACGAGAGTCAAAAAAACCGAGAAAAATCTCGACTCGAGAGTCGAGATCGAGAGTCTCGAGCATCTCTAATAACGCTAATTGAACTGCCTCACCTGCTAGGGAATCACTGGGCAGCTTCCCCTTCCTGATGGCCTCCAGCAGTTCCGTCCGGTGCAACTCCTTCAGCCACTCCCTCCCCTCCTCCAATTCCTTCCCCTCCTCGTTCTCTCTCCATTTGCACTTTCTCGCTTTCTCTACCATTTCTCTCCACTTTTTGAACACTCTCTCGTCATTCTGGCCCACTGTCTTCAAATTTCCCACCATTTTTTTCGTTTCGACAAATATTCTGGCCAACATTTGCCCCGCTTCCTCCGATTCCCTTTCCCCCAAATCGAACAACTGATCATATATCTGCTCCGCTGAATATTTTTTGATTTTCCTGTAAAATGATCGGAAATTATTGTCGTCGTCAAGTTCCCTTCGGAGCCAACGCATGAAAACGATCAGATCAGCGCCCAATTTGCTGTTTAGCCGGTTTAGATCATTTTGTTCAATCAATGCAAATTTGTAGTTGGTCCACAAGTATAGGTCATTGTCGAAAACTAAAAACAAAGGGAATTATTATATTATAATTAATAATAGCATCTCTTGAAAATCAATGTTCCTTGTCTATTTGATCACCCACTCCATATGACCATCGTCCCTTTTTTTGGCATTTATCCTCAACATTGATCACCACCACGTTGTTATTTTCCTCGATCAGATCTTTCATTTTTATGCTTTTCAAATGATCCCGATCAGTCTTCCCCTCCCCCATTGATCACCTCCCTTCCTTCACACCCACCCGGATTTTCCTTCCGGAATACATCCTGCAACATATTCTGCCCGATCAGCTCCTCCATCCGCTCTTTCGTGCCCATCAGCCATGCCATCCGGGTCCGGGCCCCCGGCACCTTCAGCATTCCCCGGAATGCTTCCGGCTCGAACCGGACTGCCTCCCCTGCCGCATCCGCGAACATGTCCCCCAACTCTCCGGTGCGCAACTCCTCCTTGGCCTTCTGTTGCTCCATCCTTTCCGCGCACTCATCCGCGTTCCACCTCTTCACAACATTTTCACTCAATTTGTACGCATTTTTATTTTTGAAATTCAGCAAAAATTTGAGCATTTTGAAGAGTGCACACTGTTGTCGTTCGGAAGGAAGGTCCCGATAGGCTGACCTGCACAGTTGCTGCACTTTTTCTCGCAGGGAATTCAATGTTTTGGCACCCAAAGGCAATGAGTTCCAGGGAGCATTGTTTTGTGTCAGTTTTCTGATCAAAAGAGCCGTTGATAGGCGAGCGAAGGCATCCCTGAACCGATCGGATTCCCTGTGGTTCAGCAACAATCGCTCTAAGCGAGCATAAAGTGTGGAGTTCAGCACCAAATCTGAATGGATCGGATTTGGTTAGCATTTTATCAAAATAGAAATTGGCTAATTTTTATTCAGCTGAACTATTGGATGAATTATATTTTTACAGTAATTTGTCATTAATTTCTGAGACTATTAAATTTAATCTGTAATAACATTTGTTATCACTTGACATTTATTTTTTCGGACATCACTTGCCTATTCGGATGATCTCCGGGAACTCATCCTCCAGGTTGGCCAAGTGGAATGTGCTTGTCAGTGCGTTCAGTGCGTATTTGGCCCTGACCATGTCCACTTCGTAGCAGAAAAAGTGCCGGAATCCCTCGTCAATTCTCAGCAATTTGCTCAGATTGTGTCCGTGGATGGCCAGGATTGTTTTCGAGTTGGTCAGATAGGCATAGACTCGTTCGATCTCGGCATTGTCATCACAGTTCACATGTTCCAACTACAAAATTATCGATAAAAGTGGAAGTGTTCCCTTCCCCAACGGACCTGGACGATGTTCATCACCCCGTCGTCCTTCAAAAATGTTTCGAATTTTGGCACATTTCGCGCACTCTCCACCAGGGTGCCAACCAACTCTGCCGCGAAACTGTACAGTGCACAAATTGTGTTTTTGGATTTTCCCTCCGCCAACGGATCTTGGCTAATTTTCTGCCATTCTTCCCTGAATATCCCTACATTTTGGGTTAATCCCTGTTCATTTTCGGTCTCGGCAAATATTTTCCCCGCATTTTCCATCAGATCTTCGGCCTTTTGCCTAAGATACCAAAATGTCGAACTCAGCTGAAGCTTTTGCTCGACACGGAATGGCACTCCGTCGCGCGCATTCAAATATTCTTTAAATGTCACCATCAATTCGCGGCCTTCAATACCTAAATTGTTTTATTAATGGATATTCACCATATGTAAAATATTGTCTTGACAATAATTTATGCACGAAAGGATAATCAATCAACCCATTTTCTTTTGCCGAATATGCCTCTCAACATATTTATATTCTCGCCAAAATTGAATTTTTGTCATTTCAGTTCCTACCTGTTTCCGTGCTGTTTGACTTGTTCCCAGCAGTGGATGATCCCCTTTCTGGACACTGATGACTGGTCCGTTCCTGCTGCTGTTGTCCCTGTCCTCCTCCTCCTCGTTCTCCTCCTCCTCCTTCTGTTGTTTCTGTTCTCTGCTCCCGATCCTCCTCCATTTTTTGCTTAATTTTCCCCAAATTTTGTTGTTTTTGCTTCACTTTTTTGTTTTTCGCCCCATCCACCATCGTTGGTATTAATAATAATATTAAACCAATGGCCAAAATTTTAAATTTCATTTTCGGGTCAATATTCATAAATTTGATTTAAATTTTTTACGATAAAATAAATCAATTAAAAGAGTCAACTGATCAAATTATTGAGTAGATATAGCAAGCAGGAAAAGAGAGAAGAGAGGACAAAAAATGCCAACATTCATTATGTAACACTTCCATTTATTAAATTATTTATTTTTCTGATTTGGACAGCCTTTCATGTCTGAAGCACGAAAATTTCATATGGTTTCAAAACGGTCTCCTTCATTATTTTTATCGAACATATGGCGAAAAAAAAATTCCGAAGATCATCATGTAAAAGGATAAGTAAAATTTGGGCCTTCGTATTTAATGATTTTGAAATCAAGAAAGTGAATCATTTATTATTTATTATCTTCCGTGCACAATTCTTTGAAATCCATGGTATGTAGCCGAATATTGTCGATGGCAATGTACAGATTCTGTCGCAAATTGGACCCCACAAAGTACACCTTGCAAAACAACAAAATGTTTCATTCAATTCCATTTCAGTTTCCCTCCGCTGCTCTGATCAGTGATCACCCACCTTCTTGGTTCCCTGGCGGACAATGACCCTTTGATCACTGCTCCAATGCTGGGATTTGTTGGGTTTTGGCGGATTTTCGTAGGGACAATTGCTGAGGGCATCCAGACAAACCTGGAATCGAGCAAAGGATTTATGCCAGAATTTTTTTTTGATTTTTGGCACTTTCAATTGGGGACCAACTGATCTCTGAAACAGATCAAACACCAACAGAACGGGGCTGTCCACCCTCAGATTGGGAGACTCGAGAACAAACATTTCCTTCTGGGGGTTGGCCGAATCGCTGCCCACAAATGCATAACCACCTTAAAAGAATTAAAAAATTCAGAATTATACGAATTTTTTTATTGATTTTACTCAATTTGGGGTCTCTCGAATTGCCTTTGTGGATTCCCGTGTGCGGATTTCCCATTGGACCATTGCCCACTCTCCAGGTTGACCTGCAATTTCCCCTTAATATTTTATGGATTTTCAAAAATTCGACCTACGTGCTCTCCCTCCCCTGCAGCACAAATTCACATGGCTCTCCATCGTTAAAATCACATTCCATTGCCTCACATAAATTATTCTCGTCCGGTCCATGCTGTTGTTGTTGCTCATGGTGCGTAAACTCCAAAAATATTTTACTGATTTGATCTTCAGCAAATACACAGTAATTATGTACCTTTTTCGCTTTTGCAATTCCGCTAAAACGAATTTCGCTGTTTTTGTTATTTTGATTGCTGTAGTGTTCCGGGTTGCCAATGTTCTCGTTTCGATCCAACATCCCTTCTTCCAGCATTGTCTCCACTTTATCTTCATCATCTGTTATTTTGGCATCGTAAATGTCTTCTTCTTCCTCCCTTTCTTTCACCGGATCCAACAATTCCAAATATTCGCTTTAAAAGGGAATCTTACAGTACCATTCCCTTTACAGTACTACCACTCCTACAGTAGTGCCCTGATAATAACATTTACCTTGTTCTGTGCCGACCAAATTGGCCTTCGTTCCGATTTTTCTTCTTTGCCTCTTCCTCCCCCCATCCTTCCTCCTCTCCTTCCACAATCTCAAATTCCTCCTCTCCATTTTCTTTCGTCCTCTCCCATTTTGCTGCATTTTTCGATTTTTTCTGTTGATTTTCCTTAAATCATCAATTTCCCTTTTTACATGTCCAATTTTTTTCTCACACAAATGTTCCCCTCATATTCGATGTTGTCAATGAGCACAATGTCGTCCTTTCCCACAATGTTGTCCACTTGGATTCGAAGTCGAAAAGGCCTCAGATTCTGTGGAATCTCGAAGGTCAGCGGATTCGCATCCATTTTCGATTCCTTTGAAATTCAATTCAATTTCGCGCCAAAAATTGATTATTTCCTGCATTTTGCCAACCAACCTCACACTGGGGGATCAATTTCTCCTCTGGCACCACACAAATTTTCAGAACCGGAGTCTCGTTGATGGACCAATAGCTACAAAAGTATTTTAATTTTCCAATCAATTTTTGCAATTTTTACTCAAATTTGAGCATCGCATTTTCGAATTGGCACGGCACTTTTGCCTCAATTGCCGCCGATGACTCCACACCTGACTGCTCCTTTCCGCCGACCAACAGCAAAAATCCCTCTGATAATTTCCCAAAATATTTTTTAATTTTGCTATTTTTGGAATTACCCAAGGGGAATGTCCTCCCTCCACCGGCGCACTCAAACCTGTCCCAACTGAACTTTGGCGATTCAATGTGTGCCCTTTGGAACAATTCCCTGGGTTTCGGCAGTTCTCCCACATTGTGCCAGCCGCAACTTTCGTTCGCTTCAAATTTGCAACTCAATTGTAAGCCTAAAATGACTCAAATGGTCAAAATGCAATTATATTTTACAGGTTTAAAAATAATTTCTGTCACCTTGGTTTTGTGAATTTTTATCCCGCGAAAATTGATAAACTGAAGCTAGCTTGCGCAGTTCTGGAATTAAACAAATTAATCCATTGAAAGCATAAATATTCTTGTTCATTTATTTAGTATAGAGGAGTAGAGTCGATTTAGAACATTTCAAAGTAATAAAATCAGAAAGAAAAATTAAAAAAATACTGAACTGTTAATCGGCTCAAAAATTCCATTGAATTTGAAATTTATTTTTGGCTTTTGTGAACTTTCTCTCTGCATCTTTTCTCTTTTGATGTTATGTTTCTCTGTCACTTCAGTGAAAGATTCGCTGCATTCTCCAATTTTAATACTTTCAATTATTCTAATGATGATTACACAGAAAGATATGTATAAATTTGATTGAGACAATTCTTAACTTTTCGGAAATCAGACAATTATTTACCAATTGCCCGATAGGCCCCGGCCTCCGTCTTCTCCTGGCACTTCGCCACTCCCTGCTGCTGTTGCTGCGATTTGAATTGTGCATTTGGCGCCCCTCGTGCCAAAGCTGTGGATTTGCGGAAAAGGGCGCCATTGTGCCCATTTGAATCAGTTGAGGAGGAGGAATATGAGGAGAAGCCAGAGCAGCAGAGGGAATCTGATCAGAGTGATCGGGGAGGGAAGGGAGTAGTCAGTTTATGATCAAGAATGTACCCGAGAAGAGATTGGTGACAATGAGGGCAAGTGGAAGGAGGTGCTGGTAGGCTGTCATCATCCCCCCGCCGTTGGTGGTGGTGCAATTTCAGCCATTATTGCATAATCTGATGGAAGGATAAATCAGGAAATCTATGTTTGTATTTTGTAAATGAAAAAGGAAAATATAAAATAAATTATATGTAATAAAAGGAGATATGTTTAAGCTGGGGATTGTGTCCATCCTATTAGTACAGCCTAAGATTGGTGCCCCTTACTGTGTGTGTTACATTTTTCTTTCACTGTGTTACTCACTCGTCATCTTTACCATCATGATCACTCTGATCCTCACTTCTCTCTCTTCCTCTCCCCCCCCCCCCCCCNAATTGGAATGGAAGAGGAAGAGAAGAAATGGACGGAGGGAGGAAGAAAGGTGAATTTGAGCAGTGGAGAGATTGAATTCATGTCGGAGGACAATGCTCACAAAATTAATCGTAATCGGCGGAGGGTCAACGAAAGTGAGAGGAGACGGGAAAAATCAAAAACGAGATGCCGAAAAGGAATAAAAAGTGTGATCATTTCTAAAATAAATTTATTTTGAAGCGATTTTCCTTTAAATTCAAATCATAAAACACTTTGCAAGCTTCTAATGGCTTCTTGAAGCTGTGAAGATGAGAGTTGCCCTCAGTCACTATATAAATGTATATTTTCTTTTTGATCATTCATCTGATCAATTGATCTACTGTCATTTTGTCCCCGTAAAATTAAGCAAACATATCATATCGTATTCAATACCTTCAGATTGCATATTTAAAATTCCATTTTAGGATAATTTTTCTGGGTGCTAGGTCATTTCCTGAAAATCGGCAAAAATGGGCGTTTCCTGAAAATCGGCAAAAACGGGCGTTTCCTGAAAATCGGCAAAATCCTTTTTATTCTAACAAAAAATCTATAATTAAATGATTAAAGACGAAACGACTACTTACTACTGGGGTGATTAAACGACCCAAGAATCCGCTTGAAAAATTCACGGTGAAAATTATTGAAACGAAAATTTGATTTCAAAATTACAAACACCCAACAATGAAACACCGGACAATGCGGGATTGGGTCTTTCGTTAGCCTGGCGTTCTATAGCAACGTGTCAGAGACGCATAATAATCGATTTCTCTGCTCCTTTTTTGCACTGTCTTATTAGAAGTTGGATTTTTTCCCACTATAGGGTTGATCGGTCACCCCAGTAGTAAATTGTAAAAATCGTAAATATAAGATGAAAATCGAAAATATAAATAAATATAAATAAATATTTTAATTTTTTTTGATTAATAGGTCCAAATAAAATTGATTTTTCTTATTGGATGATTTTTTAAAAAAATAGTCTGATTAATTAATATTTACAATGTTCTAGACCATGGAAAATTAAATTCAAAAATTTTAATAACTAACAAGTTTTTTTCAATTTTTCCCATAATTCGACTCGAGGGTTTTAAAAAATTACTCATGAAATACCCGTCCTTATAAATTGTTATTTTTTTAAAAAACAGGCTAGCTTTTCTTCTTTTTTTAATTTTTTCTCAATATCTAATTTTCAAAAATTATTTTCTACGAAATTTGAGCCTTTAATTGCCGTAGGGCAAAAAGTTAGAGTTCAAGCTCGATCAATTGAACCTTTCGGGGTCGTTGAATTTAAAATATTATTTTTCAAAAAATCTTACAAAGAATAATTGAACAAATAATGAAAACTTGATTGGTTTTAAAATTTTTTGAATTTAATTTTCTATGGTCTTGAACATTGTAAATATTAATTAATCAGGATTAAAATTATTTATTTATATTTATTTATATTTTCAATTTTGAACTTATATTTAAGATTTTTACAATTTAAGTAGTCGTTTCGTCTTTAATCATTTAGTAATAGAAAATTTGTTAGATATAAAAAAGGATTTTGCCGATTTTCAGGAAACGCCCATTTTTGCCGATTTTCAGGAAACGCTCATTTTTGCCGATTTTCAGGAAACGCCCCTCTGTTGAAGACAAAAAATCAATATTGCCGATTTTCAGGAAACGACCCACCACGATTTTTCTGTTCAGATTTATTTATTTTTGCTTACATTTTGACAATCTCTCCATTTTTATCTTTCACTGGGAAGATGGATTACCATCTAAGCGCCTGCTATCTACTCTTCCAAATACCTCCATCCCCATCCACTGATGATGTAATTATGGGCATCCTTGCGTATCTTTGTTTGTTTTTTGATCATTTTGAGTTGATTTACACGTGCCCAAGAATCCCCCTCAAAAACACAGCGAATACACCCCATTCACCATTCATTCACTTCCAAAAAATTCATTTTTTTGATTAATAATTTAATTTCGCCATTAAAAATGAAACGAATGGCTTTTTTGTTTTTGATATTTTCAATGAACTTCAGCATTTTAGGTGAGAAATTTGTAAGCAAATTTAGCTGGGACAGTAGGATTACGGGGTTGGAGTCGTGCAAATCCGAATGATCAAATAATCGAACTGATATACCTATTTCCTGATATTTTGTTTCTTTCCTTTACAGTTGGATCACCAATGGAGGAATTGTATGCCAAATACATTCTGAGCACCGAATTGGAAATGCCTTTGGAGGTCCGGGAACAGCTGAGAAGGCTGATCATTGTGGAACAATTTGATCAGGGAATAACGAAAACACTGAAAAACATTTTCAAAGGATTGGAAAAGAATGAAGAGAAGGGCAAAAAGAAGGGAATCTGGAAAGATAAGGAATTAATTATGGAGAGAAAAAAAGCACAAAATGAGATCAGAGAGTACATGGAAGAAATTCACAAAGAATTGAGGGCGAAAATTCAAGGAGAAGTATCCAGAGAAGGGGGCACGAAGATCAGTTATGGGAACATTTGCCACTTGTGGACACTTTACAACCATCTGAAGCATCTTGAAGCGATTGTTTATGAAAGAGGACAAATGGAAACGCCAGAAATGTGGGAATTGATCACGAAATTGCCAATGGAAATGAAAGAATGTGACAAATTGGAGCTAATCTGGAAGGGAAGGGGCCATGGCCAGGATTTGACCAGGATGGCCAGGCTAGGGAACGATTTGGCCAAAATGCACAAACAAACGGTGGAAAAGATGCTGATCAATTACCAAGGACATACCAAAAAGTTGGCCAAATTATTCGATATCGAACAGAAAAAAGGGGAGACCGCATTTACATACGAGTTGCGCAGATAGCCCTACGAGCCTCTGGGCCTTCCGGCCAACTTCAGCCGTTGCGTTGCTAACGACCTTGACCAGCCTCCGTCTGGCCTTGAGAAACCGCTTAACAAGTTAGACATGTAGCTGACGTGCTACCTTGTATCAAGCAATAAAACGTCTATTTTCCCGGGTTAAATATTACTTATGGTATTCCGCATTATTGTTTGCTTAAATGTAATAAATTAAAAAATTGTGAGGCATTCCTATATTAGCCTGAATTTAAGGATAATCTCCATTTCACCACAATTTGACCTTTTAAACTGCATATTAATATATATGTATAATTAGCAATTTACAATCCATATAAAATGTGAATCCGGACCTCCTCCTCAAATTCTCGCCAATCTTTCCCATTCTTTGTCCAGATGTATCTGAATGGCTTCACTTTTATTATGGGAAAGTATTTGATGCAAAGATGGAGTTGGAACAGTCCAGAGCTTTGCTGAACATTGACCTGCTGACTTACATCCGCTGGATTGACGATCTGATCGGCCAAAAGGGACTCGGCGAAAGTGATTGGCCAGAGTTCAGAAAACATTTGGCCGCCTTTTTTGATTCCATGCAGGACAAAGCCCCACCAGCATCAGAATGGTCAGAAGATGATGAACAGGAATCCCAGATGAAAGCAATTGGATATTTGGCAAAACTGCATCGGTTGAAGGCCGAATTGATGGGGATTAATTATGGACAACAATGGATGGTGAATGAATTGTTGGAGGAATCGTATCGAAAAACACCCGGGGAAGAGTATGGCCAAATGAGAATGGAGCTAGAGGAAGCACATCTGGAGATGCTGGAGCAGTTGCTGGACAAAAAGAAGTGGTTCAGAAGGGAGCTGATTGGTATGGGGTGATATTATATATTATTGTACTTGGATCTGTTATGAAAGATCAGCACTTAAAAGAGATGAAAAGATTTTAACCGATTTTGACATTTCGCTTTCATCTGCATATATCTTAAAATCAACCTCAGATTTGAGTGGAGCTGAACTGATACACCGAATGGCCACCCTCCTTGGAAACAGTAAATTGGCGAAAATTGGCCAAATAATCCGCAAAATCCGCAAACAGGAACCATTGCCCTTGTGGTTTCTGGCCACAAATGAAGCAAAGTCAATTGACAATTGTGAACAAATGGAAGAATCGAAAAGGGAAAACTGTCGAGGTGAGTGGAAAATGTTGTGGGATCTTAATCTGAATGGGTTGATAAGAAATGGATTCCACTTCATAGATAATGAGGCTACCAACCTGGCGAAAGAGTACAAAATGTTGCTGCAACAACAAGATTTCTTCCATTCTTCACGACAATTCCAACTCCAAACATACACCATGGGCATTCTCCATCTGAATGCAACTTTGTGGCTTTTCAATTGTTTCATTGATGAGCTTTTGTTGGTCGCCGATCCAATTTTGGATCCCAAAATTGATCGGAATTCAATCAGTCCGGAAAATTCACTCTCCATGACTCGGGAAAGTGATCAGAAGGGATCGATGATGCTGGATAATCTGTGGAAGGAATGGGCGGAAATATTATTGGTGGAAGTGGAGGGATCGAAGGAAAGGGAGAGAAAACTGCACAAAATGTACAAATTTGCAGTGAAAGTGCTGAAAACACTCTGGAATGACATGGCCGAAGATGTGAAGGGCCAACAAGAAATTCTGGAACTGTTCATCAAAAATAACCGATGGAACGAAATTGTAAGTTCATTTGCTGCCGAAAGTGATGGTATTTCATCAATGATGGAATTATTATGTTTGGGCAGTTCTTGTAAGTATTTTCAAGTAGTCAACCGAAGCGAAATGTGGAAATTCCAAATAAAATCAATTGGTCAATTTTCAGACATTATTTGGAGATGCTCTTGACACATTATCAACAAACTCCGAATGCGAAGTTATCGAAGCCCAAGACCTGTTGGAGCAGTTTCGTAGTTTGCCAAATTATGCATTTATCCACAGTTTTGCCCTTTTCCGCTTGTTGAAGAGATTTAAAGGGTTTCGAACATTCTTTTGCGATGCTTCATTGGACATTTGGGAGGCAAAAAGGCGCCTTTTAGCATTAGTCAAAAGCACGGGAGAGTTCGATTGGCTGGAAACAAAGTTCCCGGAAATCCTGCGAATTGGTATAACTAATAGTAATTACAGTATGAACATTTATTAATATTACAATGAGATGTGATCAATATAATTGAACTTTTTATAATATTAATCCCCCACCGGGGATCCTTTGGTGCTAGGACGTTAAAAAAAGTGCCAAATGCAAAATTTTTACCTAAAACTTTTTTGTTAGACTTTTTAGACAAAAAGTATAAAAGGAAAAGTTGTGCAGAATTTTATGCTGATTCGAATTTTGTTGTGCAGAATTTTATGCTGGTATAAAAAATTGTTGTGCAGAATTTTATGCTGGTATAAAAAATTTTCCGAAATTCTAACAAAAAATTCGAAATTTTTCCGAAATACTGAAAAATACGGTTTTTAGGGGATATTTCGAACTTTTTGGCCGAATTTCCGAAAAAACTATACCATTCGAATCAGCATAAAATACTGCACAACTTTGCCTTTTATACTTTTGTCTAACAAGTTTAACAAAAAAGTTTTAGGCCAAAATTTTGCATTTGGCACTTTTTTTAACGCCCTAGCACCGGATCCTTTTCTTGATTATTGACTTATCCTATTCAGATATTCCCAATGATCAGTTGAAACTATCGCTCTATCAACAATTGTTGCTCTACAAAAGTTACACAGCGGAATCCCAACGTTTCGAGGCACGCTTGGTTGTCCCAATGTTATTGGAAGAATTCAACGCAAAACTTAACAGGGGCCTATTTCAATTCACATCACATCCTTGATATGATGGAGAAAAGATCATATGACGAAAAAAGTGGTGTTTCAATTCGCATCAAGTCATGGGTATGATGACATCACATCGGGAAATTCACATGATGAGAGCAAGTGTTCCCACCCATGATGTGATGCCCCCAGCCATGATGTGATCATCATGGAGTTGTTCCAATTCATTTTTTCGGACTTGATATGATGTTCCTGCATATGATGTGCCGATTACGGTACTTTTCTAGTTTGGGTGGGCCAATTTGGGACAATTTTTTACATTAAAAATTTTTAGTCTAAAAAGCATTTTAAATGATAATTTTCAATGCAAAATCCGGTTCTAAAATTATTCTTTTATATTATCACAATGCTTTTATTTTAATAAATATTTAAGTATAATAATAGTAATTTAGAAAAGTACTTTAATGATTAAAAAAGAAAATATATAATTTATAGTTTAGCTATTTCTGAAAATACTTACTTGTTAGAAATCAGTCATCTTTTTATAAATGCATGGCCAAGCGCGTTTGGGTAAAAATTTCTGACTACCGAATAATCAATCTACGAGGATTTTGGGACAATTTAAGTGACTTTTTGGGACAATTCGAGTCAATTTTGAGTGATCTTTTTCAAAAATAAATTAAAAATACTTATCCTTAAAATTATGTTTTAATTTTTAATACCATTAGATAGAGCACATTCGATTCTATGTATATTACATAAAATTCATTTCGAAATAATTTTTTAAACATTTTTAATTATTTTTTATTCTACATATGATGTGGAAAATAGGGACCCAAAACCCCGTATGCGCCACCCATGATGTTTCCCTTTGCGGGCATCATATCCTTGACTTGATGCGGGAGGGAATTGAAACACTCGTATGACACATCATGCGCCTGCGTATGATAAATCATGGGCCGCCCATGATGTCATCATGGACTTGCTCATCACATCCTTGACTTGCTCATCAAAACTAATTGAAACAAACGCATGCTGACTTGATGTGATTTGTCACATCAAGGATGTGATTATTCGCATGATGTAATTGAAACAGCTTCCGCGCCCAAGATGTGATCATCACATCAAGTCAGCAAGTCAAGGATGTGATGTGAATTGAAATAGGCCCCAGGAAAAGTTTGAAAATGGAAGAATTGCAGAAGGTACGGAAACTGATGCGAAGGGAACTGTATCCGAGGATGGACAGGGTGGAGGCCATCTGCTGGATACTGTACATGGCACAGTACATTGATGCACCGGGATACGGTACCCAAAATCTAGTGGGACCGAGTCAAGAGGCCATAGGAGAATGTGCGAGGGCGGGGGCTGATTTGAAGCAATTCCGGAAGCAGTGGGAGATGATCAGGGAGAGACATCTCCATTTTCTGAAGGCAATCCTTGGCCACAGCGAAGGGTCCTTTTCGATGATCACTGTGGTGCCGGGGGCAAGGGCCAGAATAGAAAAGTTGGTGGGGCCAAAGCTGTTCAAGGAACTGTGGAAACAATGCCAAGATGCATTGAAGCTGGAAGGAGGTTCGGAGTCATTCGAATAATCCAACATTTTGGCCAAATCATTTAGTTTTTGAAAGTAACGCATTGTTGGCCGATCATTATGTTGGCATTTTGTCCAAGAAAGAAAAGCAAATAGAGGAGTTGGACCAAGTGGTGGACAAGTTGGCCGCAGATCTGATTGTCTTTGTCCAATGGACCGACAGGGAACAAATTGGAGCAGGTTAAGCAGATGAACGAGAACCTAATGGGAATAAAATATTAAAAAATAATTAATAATGGTTAAATTCCTAGGACAAAATAGAATTGATAAAGGGGTTCTCGCCTTATACTTGATTTTACTAATATATTAATTAATCTTTGAAAGGAGCTAAAATGGAAAGATTTTGGATGCAAAAAAGAGAAGAAGTGTTGGAAACAGAATACGATCGATTGTTCGATGCTGATCAGGAAACATTGGCAAGGATGGCGATTAAATTCGGAGAAATGATCGAAGGAGCGAAAAACTTTTTGATTTTGAACAAAAATGAAATAAATGAGAAAAAATTGAGGGAAAAGTGGGAAAAAATGATAAGGGAGGCCGAAAATAGCATTGGAGAGATGGAGAGCAGCAGAGAGAAAAGATCGAATTGGGTGAAGGAATTGCACGCAAAAGAATTGGGAGAACTGATCGGAGAGGGGGGACAGCAGGACGAAGAGTTTGATGAACAGATGAGGGAGAGGTTCAGGCAAAAGCTGAGAACAGGTTGTGGGTGGAAGAGTAAAGGTTAGGGTAATGGTAGGGTAAGAGTAAGGTACATAGAGTAGAGTAGGAGTATAGGTTATGGTAGGAGTAGGGTAAGAGTAAAGGTAATGCTAAAGTGGAGGGCAATGGTAGGATTTGAATAAAAATTAGATAGCTTGAAACAGAGAAAGGAAGCAGATTGTTCGAAAATGCTACAACAGCGATCGTTGAACCAAAAAAATCATTAACTAAATATTAATCTCGATAAGAAATATTCTTTTCTTGTAGTAGTAGATTTTTCGAATCTGAATCATCATCCCATTCTATTAAAATAGGAATTGATAGTCAATCAAAGTTTATTGTGAATTCCAAGAACGACCATTTTTTCTGTTTCTGATGACGCATTGTCATAACAATTTAAATTTGCTTTAATTTGAATAATGGTTAGGATTTGAGTTGAAATTAATAAATTCGGCTAATGCAAAGTTGGCTATTTTAGGGCGTATTATGTGTATTAAAAAATAATATATTTATAAGTATTAATCAATTATTTTTTAATGATAGTGTTGGACTCATCGGTCGACTCGAGAAAAAGATGTCGAGATCTGTTGGAATTGGAAGAAATAAAGAAATTGTTCGGAGAGCTTCGGGTGAAATTCAATGAAGAAGAGTTTAAAAAAGAAGAAGAAGGCGAAAAGGAAAAGGAAGGGGCAACAGTGAAAAATAATGATGAAGAGTTGGTGAAAAGTAAGAACAGGAAGGCCAAAAAGAAGAAAAATAAGAGTGAAAAGGAAGAGAAAGAGGGGAAAGAAAAGAGCGAAATAAGTGAAGGGAAGAATGGAGAGAAAGAAGGAGAGAGTGGAGGGAAAATGGAAGAGAAATCAGTAGCAGGCAAAGAGAAGGGGGAAGAAATAATAGAGAACTTGGGAGAAAAGGAGGGAAGAGAAGAAAATAAGGCAAAAATATTGGGTGAAATCGCAAAAAGTGTGAAAAATGAACAAAAAGGTGGGATACTGCGAAAGGGAAAAAGAAACAGAATGGAAAGGAAAGAACCAGCTCATTGTCAGCAGAGGGAAGAAATGACATATCGGATCAAAGGTCAATTTTGTGCATAATTTATTAAATTGTTCAATTTGAGGTTTAGAGATCAAGAAAGATGAATTTGTTGAGCAAAGATACCAGGAATTCATTGCAGACCCAAAAGAAAATGACAAGACCTTGCTGGATCTGAGTGTTTATGCAAATGAGATATGGAGCAGGATCGAAGCAGGACAGAAGATCAAAGATCAGCAGCTAATGGCCAATTTGGGAATTGAAATTTGGCCAAATTGGCCCGAAGGAATGAAGGAAAGATGGGAAGAAATGGAGGAAAGAGAAGTGCCAAAGGAAGAGAAAGGAAAGATGGAATTGGAAGGGCAATTGAGAGAAATGTTGGGAGAAATAGTTGATGGATGGGGGAGGGAAAAGATAAAAAGAAATGAGGAAAAGGAAGAGAAATGGGGAGGAAAAGATAGGGAACAACCGAATGAAAAGGGAGAGGAAGTCGGAGATGGAAAGAAAAAGATACAAACAGTAATGAAGGATGTTAAAGAAAAAAAGGAAAGGGAAGAGGAAAAGATGCCAAAAGAAGTTGAAGGAAAAGATAGAGAGAAGAAGGAGACGAGAGATGAAAGAGATAGAGAGGAAAAGATAAAAACGGCGAAGGATACGGTAAAAGGGCAAATGCACAGAAACAGATTGGCGAAGACACTGGTGGCCGACCAGAGAATGGAGGAATATTGGGCCAAATTAGCCNGGAAAAGATAAAAAGAAATGAGGAAAAGGAAGAGAAATGGGGAGGAAAAGATAGGGAACAACCGAATGAAAAGGGAGAGGAAGTCGGAGATGGAAAGAAAAAGATACAAACAGTAATGAAGGATGTTAAAGAAAAAAAGGAAAGGGAAGAGGAAAAGATGCCAAAAGAAGTTGAAGGAAAAGATAGAGAGAAGAAGGAGACGAGAGATGAAAGAGATAGAGAGGAAAAGATAAAAACGGCGAAGGATACGGTAAAAGGGCAAATGCACAGAAACAGATTGGCGAAGACACTGGTGGCCGACCAGAGAATGGAGGAATATTGGGCCAAATTAGCCAAGGAGCACCAATCAAAAGTGATTACGACACTTTTTGGGGCGGAAAATGAAAATAAAAAGGGGAGGGAACAGAGGAGAAAGGCATTTATGGGGTACTTGGAGCTGAGGAGGAAGACACGGGAACAAATGGAATTGGGTGGGTTAGGGGGGATTTGGGAGAAAAACTGATGAACAATTGAATGGATGGATGGTTTAGATCGAGAAATCAGTGAGGAATTTATGGCCAAGGAATATTTGGAGGCCAAACACTCGGCGGGATTGGTCGGAACATTGATCGAAAACCACCAACCAATCAACTTCACAGATCCGAAAAGTGAGGCGGATACGGTAAGTGTGATACAATAAAATTATTATCATTTTATTGATTACTAGATTGATGAGATTCTGACAACACATGGATTTGGTGGAATGAGTGAAGAAAAGGAAAAGGAAATTAATGTCCAAATCGAAAAAATGCGGAATATTGTTAAGAAATGGGTAATAAATATGTAATTATCAAATTATAAATGAAATGATTATAACTTGGAATGGAGCAAAATTCACATAAATGAGAAAATATTGTTGATCTTTTTGTCAGATACATGTATCTATATGTATCTATTTATTTATTTAAATTGAGTGATTAATTGATTTCAGTCAAAGGATGAAGCAAAATTGTTGGTTGGCGGATCTTTTATGCTAAAGGTGTACACAGTGGAATCCGACATTGATCTGATCTGTGTGGCCCCCGAACACATTCATTTGGACACATTTTTTGGCACTGACAAATGCCATCCCAACAGCAGAAGACACAAATGCGACCAGAATTCCCTGTTTTGTCTTCTTTGCGAGGTGATCACTGACATACTACTAATCACTAACGATCGGTGATCAACGTTGATTTTGATAAGGATCTCGACATAAAATCCCTGCAAAGAATTCCGTCCGCCCGGGTGCCCCTGATCAAGCTGACCCTGAATTCGGGTCTCGAATTCGACATCGTTTTCGCTTCAATACCCGGAATGAACAAAATTATTGAAGTGAATGATGGGCAGGGTATTGAGGGATTGGTAAGGAAAATGGCCGACCAGATCAAGATGAGGATGGACAATTGTTCTGTTGAGGACCAATCGGAGTTGGACAAAATGAATCGGATGCTCCGATCCTTGGCCGGTGCTTTGATTATTCCCAATTTACTTAAAACTATCCCCTCTAGGCTACCATTCCAATTTGCAAATGCTCGCAATGGTCCCACAACATGACACTTTTCGCAAACTAATTCTTGCGCTGAAATTTTGGGCAAAAAGTACTTAATATGCAATAAAAAATAATATCAAGATTGAATTTAGACAATTTCATCTACGATAATGTGTTGGGCTTTTTCTGCGGGTCTTCCCTGAGCGTGTTGGCCGCCAAAATTGTGCTTTTGTATCCGGATGCCTCATTGCCTTTTCTCTTGGAACATTTCTTTCGCACTTTTTCAATTTGGTGAATTATAAATTTGCAATGGGTTTTAATTTATTTTTGCCATTTTACAACTTCCAGGGAATGGCCCGTGCCTGTAAAATTGGCGAAAGTTGTGCCGGATCCGCTGAGTTGGAGTCCCGAGGAAGAGTTGGACCGAAAACAGTCGAAGTTCGGCTTTGGCTTGTACAATAAGATGACCATGCCGGTGATCACACCCGGATACCCGGAGCAAAACAGCACATTCAACACAAACTTGTTCACCGCCAAAATCATCCAAGAGGCAATCGGAGAAGGTAATGATTGGCCATTATTGGGCAATGTCAATTTGTTAACTAATCAAAAGATATCTAATCAGTGCTCATCAGATATTATTTAGCCCTAAAAGAATTGAGCAACACCCAACATTCATCGTACAGAGAAAAGTGGACCAAATTGTTTCGGAGCAGACCCTTCACCAATTTGGTCCGTAAGAACTAAAGAGTGATCGGATTACTGTACTGTATCATTGTTTGTCCTCCTTAGTATTCGCACTTTTTTGTGATCAATTGCGTTGCATCGGACAATGATCTGAACGACGAGTTCTGCGGCTTTGTGGGGACTCGGATCCGTTCCCAACTCTTGGCGAGCGGGGAATGTGCTCAATCGGCGGATGTGAACTATTGCCATGCCCGACAACTCAAGGAATGCGTCGGAATTTGGGAAATTGCGCAAATACACAGAAAAACGAAGTAAGAGGAAAAAAGGAATTGGAAAATATAATGGGAAGGGGGAACTACATAGATGAATGGGTAAAGGATGGGAAGAAAGTGGGATATCCCAGCTGGGAAAGAAGACTTTTGAAACGAATGCTTCATTTATTGAAAACGGTTCATTTAACATATTAAAAATACAATAAAATAAAAGCAATTAAATTGAAATTTTGCTTACTTTAGCATATCGCAAAGACAATATTTCTGACCAATAAACTTCCTTTTTCTTTTGGTGTTGTCCTCTAAAATATTGTTTCTTCTCTTCTTTTATGGAATTAAATTAAATATCTTACTTTTAATAAGAAATTATTCTCTTTTTAGATTCAACAAAAAGTCCGTTTGTCGTGCATGGCTTGTGGGGATCAACATGAAGAAGCTGGAGGATGGACAAGAGATTGAGTTGGGGGAGGAGGAAAGACAAAGGATGGACGAAAATCTGAGGGCGGACATTGCCGAAGAGATCGTGGAAAGTTACAAAAAGATAGTGCTGGGGATGGGCAGGGGCAGGGAGAAGAAGCAGATGAATCCGGAGGCGGCGAAGATCAAAAGATATTTTGAAAAGTTGGAAAATGGCCAAGAAACGGCGGAGGAGAGGGGGAACTTTGTCCAATTGGACATCAAATATGTGGAGAGAAGGGAGTTACTCCGCCGAAGGGGACGAGTCGGAGGAAGGTGATCCCCTGCTGCTGCTGCTGATCGGTTGAAAATCCAAATGCTGGATTTGTTTGTGTTACATAGTTAAATCTTATTGTACTTACATACTTATTTTCAAAGTTCAATTAAAATTAAAAGTATAATCAACATTTGCAACGCCAAAACCACTTTTATTATTTGTTATTTTTGTTGAGGTAAATAAAATGTAAATTATATGTATGAAAATTCAAGCGGGTTCAAAGATAGCCTTTAATCTCGTGACAATCTGTGAATTCCTAATCAATATGGTTTCATAAACATTCAATCAAATTCGTTATTTATGGTTACTAAATGGCCATTTAGTAATCGTTTTGCACAAATAACCGTAATTTGAACAATTATGGAATTTGAAGGATAATCCGAGTCAAACTGGGCGGATGCAATTCGCCGAATCCCCTGCCATTATTTACCCTCCATTTTTTGTCCATAAAAGCATCCCCTGATCAGTTTTGACTCTGATTCTGCTGATCACTCGCTCCCCCATGGCTTCCTCCTCCTCCTCTTCTCCCCTCTGCTTTTTTGTTCTCTTTCTCGTCCTTTTAATTGCTGTGGCCGATGCTTTGCCTGCCGTATTCATTAACCCTACTGGAAATGCCTCCGATGAGTCCCATGCCTCTGATCGGTACCACGGGTATTTTTCCTTTGCTTTTTCAAATTGCCAATAATCCTTTGTCAATTTTCCTACTCATTGAGCACTTTTCGTCTGAGACGCTATGGTTATGGCGGTGGTTGTGGAGGTTGCTGGGGTTGAGTTGGTCCAGGACACATTGACTGACCTCGGAATTTTAATTGACACCTCGTTTACTTACAAATGATGAATATGTAAATCATTATTCTCTTTATTTTCCGACAATTTTTGCATAAATATCACTTCTGATCAAATATTTGATTCCCACTTAAATTGGTGAATATTCTCCCTGTCCCTTGGTCCATCTCTCATCCATTTCACTTTTCCAACTCCAAAATGTACATTGTTGGGCCCACCATTGCGCACCCCGTCAAATTCTCTCCGCTCACAATGTTCGGCGGTTCCATTGGGAAAGTGTAACTTCCCACATCGTTTTCAGAAAAGTTGTGGACGACAAAGTTGCCAGTAGCCAGGCTCAGCTGTGCAGATCCGATCTGATTGTCCTGCAAAAATTCCGGGAAATTGTAAAATCCAGCAGTGAAACTTTTCTATAAAATTTTAAAAAATAATTGTATATGCTAATCAAACGAATAGCATGTGGGCTCATAAATCGAGGTCTCAAAAAAGGCGAATCAGGAGTCTACAAGAATCAAAACATTTTGCATATTAGAGTACTCCTCTTGAGACTTACGTCCTAAACCCACACTCAAAATTCAAAATGTTTGTTGTTGAAAAAAAATTCCGTATTTATTAGAAAAATTTTGGTCCATAGAGCATTTCAGTAATTTATCAGCCTATCATCCCGCCGTATTTCTTCTGGCTTTAAGCCATCTCTGATCATCCCCATGTTGGTGATCACCCACCCCATCCGTGGTCCATCCCCGGTTCCCGGCAAACAAGTACTGCGGTTCTCCGTGTGCCTTTGTCTCCCTTCGGACTATCAGCTTGCCCGGCACACTCTGCTGAGTGAAGTTGCCCCCAGCCTTGACCATAACCCGGAAAAGGGCACTGTCGGTGGAGGAAATTTGGGAAGAAATGATCAGAAGAAGTAGAGGAAGGAGAAGGAGAAGCAGAGGAGAGGAGGAGGGGAGGAGGATCAGTTTGGTCATGGCGGGACGCGGGGGCGAATGTGAGCGAATGCAAAATAAAAGATGGTCAAACACCCTTTAAAAAAGGAACAATAAAATTATGGGCAAATTTTGTATAAAAAACAATGTTCAATATTAGCAAAAATTATTTTTTCTGAAGAATAAAGATGTTATTGAACAAGATAGAATAAAATCATTTTTTTGGCAAAATTGATTAAAAAAATAAAAAATAAATGAAAAAAAATCCCAGAAATCAAAAAAAGAAAAGAAAAACATAAAAAGAAAGCAATATGACCAATTATTCATCATTTTTGATGCAATAAAAATAATTCAAAAGATATATTTCATTTTAGCGTAGGGAAAAAAGAAAAGAATCGTGAAAAGTGATCAGAGTAAAAAGATCCATTTTCCATTGCCTGAATTCAAACTTTAGTCTCTGATTAGAGAAGGAGAAAGCAACATTTTTATATGTTTTTTCGACGAAGAAATAAACGGTTGCTCGCCCGTTGCTCTTTAATAAAACAAATGCCAGAAACAGTTGCTCTTAAAATTACTTAATATTTTAGTGCCAAATTTGAAAAATAAATGAAAATTTTGTCCTAAAAGTCAAACAAATAACCCGATAATATGGAAAATAAGCATTGTATTTAGATTCAGATGCTTTAATTAGGGATGGGAATGTGATCTAAGATGAAATAGTGTAGGGATCAAGCTTAATTACGGCGAAAATCAGTAACCATTTGGGCAAGGCAAAAGAAGCATGTTCAAATGAAGCAGAACTAGCCGATACACATAGAAAATTATGAACGAATGAGGAAAGCAGATGGATATCAATCAATGTTATGATTATTTCTCGTTTATAATACAAAAATAATGTTGTCATATTATTATACATAATTTTTCCACAGCAATTATTGACTTCATTTTTAAATAAATTTTATATAATATTAATATTACAAAATAGCTGTAATTTCTAGTTTAACATGTGTTATAAATCATATTATACACATTTATGTTTTGGATTCTTTGCAAATGATTAATTACTTCATTACCTTTTTGAAAGGGCGCGTAATTTCTTGAAAATCAGAGAAGAACGAAATAGCGAGGGAAATTAGAGGAATGCCAAAGCAACTGTTTCTGGCATTCTGTTTTATTAAAGAGCAACGGGCGGGCAACCGTTTATTGCTTCCCGAAATATCCACGCTTTTTTAAGGGAAAATGTTGCTTTTTCCTTCCCTATCTCTGATTGAGGAATTTATCGAAAAAATAACAATTTTTCACGTTCTAATTCATTTTTCAATCATTCATGCATTTACTGTTCTTTATTATCAGCATATTCCAAAGCCAATAAATTAATTTAAAAAAATTGAGCAATGAGTAATTCTGAACGGAAAAATCCCTTAAACATACAACTTGTAAACCCAGAAATGAAAAATGGGATAGAGAATGGAAGTTGGTTGGGGTGGGGGTTGGGGAACAAGCTGATCTACTTCGTTGCTGCTAATAAACAAACCTTTCGGAGCTTTTCATTTTCCAACAGATGACAACCAACTGTTCCTTTCTCTTTAAGTAATTGTTGGCTGAAATAATTTGCCCGGATTCCCAACTTTGGAAATAATTTAATTGATCACTGATCAGTGAACACTATGTAAAAGGGAATGATCTAGAGATGAATCGATTAAATCTAAAACCAGAACCGAATAACCGGTTATTTGTTCCACAGTTGGCCAAACTGTTTTGTAAGTACAGATGATTCACGCAATTAAATTATTGTTTATGTTTTAAAAATGCAAAAACAAACATCATACAAAGAATTAATTACCGATTAAATAACAGACAATCTAGACTGATTTGTTGCATTTTTTAAAATATTAATTATTAACGAACTTCTGATAAGTCATAAATAAACAAAAGTTCCTTTAGTTTTCCATTTAATTTTTAATGGGTAGGAACTAGGAATGCGAAAATAACGAAATATTATTGTGATTCCTATCATTTTTACACCTTCTGGAAATGCACAACATTGCAAAATGAATTTTCATCTCATATATAATACGATAAAATACATCGTACAAAATTCTCCAAAATTCACCCTCTCAACTGCACTTTTTTCTTCATCAAACTTCGTTTTCTCTTTTCGGTGTCCACTTTATTCCGCCTTTCTTGGTCATTGATCTTGGTCTATGTTGTCCTCTAAATTGTCAAAGAAATGTTCGGTTGCTTCAAAGGCGTCTTTGGGCACATTCGGATCAGCAGCCTCGGGGTCCATCGGATCCTCCGCTTGTGGTGCCGAGTCGGGATCCGACTCTGGTGAGTCAGGCTCTTGTCGCTTCTTTCGGGATTGAACATTGCCATCAGAAGCCTGTGCCTCGGATTCTGAAGACGGCGACTCATCGTGCTCCTGGCATTCTGCCTCGCCGACTCTTTCCACCACTTCCCTCTTTTTTCTGTCCTGAGACTCTAACGGCTCCACAGGACCTTGCGGTTCTTCGAACTCGGGGAATTCCGGAGGCTGTTCTTGATCATCATCTTCCTCATCCGATCGCTTCTTACGATCCAGATCATTTGATTCGTCGCAATCTTCTTCCTCAGCCTCTACTTGCCGCTTCTTCCTGTCTTCTGGTTCCGGTTCAACTGGTTCTGGTTCAACTGGTTCCGGTTCTTCCGGTTCTGGTCCTACTGGTTCTGGTTTTTCTTCACCATCTTCTTCCTCATCCTCCGTTTGCCGCTTCTTCCTGTCTTCCGGTTCCGGGACTTGTTCTTGTTCCTCTTCTTCTGGCTCTACAGATTGGGGCTGTTTGGGCTCACCTTTCTCGGACTCTTGGCACTTTGCCTCCCCAGCTTCCTCGGCTTCTCTTTTCTCTCGCGGTATCTATTCGGATTTTAAATTTATTTTATTCAAATTATTTTTTTTTCTTACCGGATTGGCTACAATCAGAGCCAATTGAACGAAAATGATCAGGAGGATAATGTTGAAATGGAGTTGCATTTTCGGGTAACCAAAATGAATTCGAAAAGGGCATAAATTCGCTTTTTCATTGTCCTATTTATGTTGAATTTTATTTAATAAAAAAAGTTTATACCCTTTTTGTTTGATCACCTGAATTAGGTACTCAACTTTTGTTGTGGGTGGATAACGCTAATCCCGAGAATTTTATCCATTATTATATTTATTTATTCAAATGTTTCAAACTTCAGAATTTCCATCCATAAATAATCCCATAAATTTTGCCTGAACCAATGGGCGGATTTTCTGGTCAATTTCTGTCCGAACTCATTCCTTAGTTTCACTTTGTATGTATAAGTCAGAAAAGTACAATAAAATTGGCCAATCCATGGATTCATCAGAGAGTAAATTTGATGTGTGAAATGATGAATGATCTAATAGTTCATTTTTGCTGTAATTTTTAAGTCAAATACAATTTAAAATTAATAAATAAAGCAAATGTGCTTTCATTCGACTGATTTGATCAGTGTCCTTAAACTTCGCCATTTTAGAGATTTTTATTTAAAAGTATACTCATGGCCATAAAAAATTCCGATTTTTTGAAACTAAAGTTGAAGCGAAATTTTCTGCCAAACTAATTTTTTACTGTTCTCTTTTTTGTATGCAATTTTCTTTCGCTTCAGAATATAATTTCAACAATAATTTGAACATTCTTTCTGGCCATGAGTATAAATGGAAATTGGGCTCCGATTGAGTTGCTTCACCCCATAAATAAACAAATTGTGTATTTTTATGATTTTTGATTTCCATTTCTAACCTGTCCATTTAAAAGGTTCAATCCTTTGTTACAAAAATTATTCGGTTTAGCGAATATTTTGTCAATTATCACAATGTTTGGTGTCTTTTAAAAAGCCCACTCTTCATAAAATGAAAATAGCCGCTCGTGAGAAACGCTTTGAATAAGGGATTTTTTGAAACGAACATTTGTTATGTATTTTATGGTAGAAAAAGGCCATCGGTTTTTAAATAAAATATTTATCGCAGAACATGCTTTCGTGTCATAAAATCCTTTCGCCAGAAAAAAATTTCAAATTCTCAGCGTTTTTTACGCGGATTTTAACACCCGAGACCAAGTGGGCCCATAACGCCAATAAGGATATTGGTCTTTGAACAGCATCCTCTTCTGTAGAATCTTGAAGATACACTTTTCGTAATTAAAAATATTTTTATTTTCAATATTTTGTAATCCTAACAATATGTCGTCAAATTTTATGTCGGCACACATACCGACCTTCGTGGACAATTTCTCCTTTAAGGACATTTTGATTTCCTTGGGACGTTTTGTCCGGGGATGTTTTGCGTGGGGATGTTCTGTCACTACACTGTAAAAGGCAAAAGAATCCTCAGAAAAAATAGAACTGTAAAAGAATAATAATCAATTAATGCTGCTTGCTTTCGTATCTTAAATTATGAGGCTAAAAAGATTACCGACTCAATGGGTTTTTTGCACTGATTTTCTATATCTCTCCTTAATCATTATAGTAATTATGGAAATGCTTAAATCTAAAAATCTTTTTCTATATTTCATAATTTTCACAATGTTTACACATCGATTTATGATCGTGAATTTTATTTTTAATATTCGGATCTATCTGTTGATACTCTGGATCATTCTTTCCTCATCCATCATCACTCCTTTAATGCCCCTCTGAAGAAGAAGATGACGAAGAAGATGAGGAGGATGAAGATTTATGGCCATGATGACGACGGCGATCGCCACGACCCCGAGGCGATGGGGAGGAAGATGAACTGCTGGTGGCCGAGGACGGAGATGATCCGCCAGTGGACAGAGACACGGTAGATGAACCAGCAGAAGAAGAGCGAGGAGACGGAGAGGAAGCAGAAGGACCAGTAGGAGTACTTGGCGAACCGAGGGAGGAGTGAGAAGAACTGGCTGAAGCCGGAGACGAAGCAGCATCGGAGCTGGGAGAACCTGTAGACGAACCATTAGCATCTTCGAGTTGTTGCAGCCATTGTAGGATGAGTTGTTCGAGCGGATCCATTGTCGATGAACTCGCAGGAGGAGAAGACGAAACAGCGGAAGATGGAGAAGTCGAAGTTGAATGAGCAGCGGAGCTTGGAGACGCCGAAGACGAACCATTGGAGTTCCCAAGGGAATTCAGCCTTTGGAGGATCAATTGTTGGAGCGGATCCATTGTTGATGGGTTTGGAGACGAAGCATTGGGATGAGAGCTCGGGGAGGGGGAAGAAGATTTGTGGCTTGGAGATGATTCATGTGCCGGATGTGGCGTGCTGCTATTTGCCGATGGCACCGATTCGCTGTTGTTTTCTTCAAAAACAAATTTTAGACTTCCTGATATAGCCACATGCATTTGTTGGAGTGCAGAAAGAAGACTTTCCTGTATGAAAATTTTTTATAAGTATATAGAGGAAGTCATCCACGTTTCATAATTTTTTCTTACCCAATTGGCTTCAGTATGGACCGCGCTTGCCAAAAGGAACAAAGCAATGAGATAAAATCGCATTTTTGATAGATTCAATTGTAAATTAACTAATACGATATGATCGGAAAGAGTGATCTCTCTGGCCCCGGAATGGGAATGTGATGGCTATGTATCAAATTGTTGCTGATTTTATATTGCCAAATACGATCATCACTGTCACATGGCATGGTTGTTCTCTGTTCCTTGTCCTCATTGTCAGCATGGTTTGCACACCTTAGAGGGCAAAAAGATTTTAGCGTTTTCATTGGGTTAGATTTATTTTAGGCAAACAGAGAGTCCAATGCCTTTCTACGCATTTGCTCCCAATAAACCAACACTAATAGTAAAGTATATCCTGGTTTTTGGTCTTGAACTTTTAACTAGGTAGGACAGTACCGGTTTTTAACCGGGTTTTGAGACCGGTTAACCGCCGGTTTTGAAACCGGGACTACCGGAATCTAAGCCAAAATAACCGGAAAACCGGTTTTTAACCGGTACTGTCCTACCCTATTTAACCTCAATTGATGGAAAATTAACGAGAAGCACTGTATGTACAAATAAGTAGTAATTGATTATTTGGTGAGGATCGGATCACAAAATTAGCGCGAAAACCCCCTTTAAGATGGAAAATAATTTTTTGCCTCAATGATTTCAAGACAACTTTTCTAATCTTTTTTACTTTAAATTGCGACCATTAAAATTGTTTTTAACACTTCACTCCAAGTGGTGATGGGACATTTGCGGCCCAAAAAATAAGATTCGAAAAAATTAAAAAAAAATTTTCTCGAATGATTTGAACAGTGAAAAATAAAAAATTGGTTATTCACATTAGAATTTTATTGGTTGTTGCTCGCTTAAGGGGTGTTTACAATGCTGCGTTTTTTCTGCGTTCTGCGCCAAATGCAGCGCAGATGTGTTTACAATGTTGCGTTCTGTGTCTGCGTTTTCTGCAGCAGCCAGCCGCAGTACGCAGAAGTGTTTACAATGCTGCGTTTTGGTGCAGCAGCTTGCCGCAGCAGCAAGAAGTGGCTTGCCGCAGAAGAGCCATCTTCTGCGTCTAACCGCAGCAGCAAGACGCAGCAATTTTGCCGCAGCATTGTAAACACCTCTGCGTTCTGCGGCTGGCTGCTGCGGAAAACGCAGACGCAGAACGCAGCATTGTAAGCCCTACTTTAGGTTGTTCATTAATTTTATTTACCTCTGAGCAGGTTTACATATTTCCGTTTGAAGGCTAAGGAACAACTTCACAGACCGAAATACCATATTATTTGGACCCCACTCGCCCTATCACTGAACATATTCTTAAAAAAATTCAAGATCGCTTATCCCGAAAGCAAGTTTAAAGAATGGAATTGAATTAATGATGGACAAATTGTTGCAATTAATTTTGAAGTTAGTTAATTTTTTTGTCTTTTTTATTTTTTCTTTTAATATATTATTAAATATTTTGGGCCGCAAATATCTTGGGCCGCAAATGCTGGGCCGCAAAAGTCGCATAACCCTCCAAGTGTAAATAAGGATGGTATTTCTTGTGCGATATACTGTGCGAAAGTTTTTTTGGCCCAAAAGTTGGAAATCGGCTCGTTATCTGAAGCGAAAAAAGTGTTTGTTGAAATGAGAGAATGCTCATGAAAAA
>LDKF01001434.1:0-10339 GCA_001026735.1 Rotylenchulus reniformis
TATAAAAATTCTGATTGTGTTAAATCACAAAATGGTATGCAATAATTGAATAGTTAAAGAAAATTAAAAATTATATATTGATGTAAGAGGAAAACAAATCTTACGAAAATATTTCATTTTTTGAAATTTTATTGGCTTCTGATCTTCGATTGATTAATAGCCTCTCATTATATTTGTTGCTGGAGCTACTTTCCAGCTGAAATGCATTAATTATATTATAATAAATAATATTTTTTAGAAAATTTTAAAAGAAATTTTATTGGTCGATTACTCGATTGTTTAATCCGAAATAATTGTTATGTTTTTTTTATTTTCAAGTTTGTACAAATTTTTGGTATATATATTATATGTATACCTCCAAATTTGATGGCCGCAAACTTTCCGGTAAAACGATAAATATCTTCTTCAGTGGTTTCCGGAGTAGACAAGGTAGTAGTAGTGGTGGTGGTGGTGGTGGTTGTGGTTGTCGTGGTTGTTGTGATGGTAGTGGCTAAAAGTTATTTAAAAAAATTTTGTATTATAATTTCACATTAAAAAAAACCCTCTGGTGTTTTCTGATAGGGATCACACGGAAATTCGATTTTTTGAAAGTTCTAAAAGGCCAGAGATCAGGTACAATGATTAGGGACCTATGACAGTGCAATTATTTATTCGATTCGAATTTTTCCGCCGAACCCTTCCTTACTCGGGAACTTGTTGTTGCATTTGTGCGAATCATCGCATGTGGAACACCAGAAGTTGTGGCCGCCATCGTTTTTTTTCACCTTATTCTCAATCTGCTGTCTTTGCTCACTTTCGCAATAATTCGACATCGCCGGAGCACAGCTCTTCCAAACCATGTACTTCGAATCTTTATATAAATTTTGATAATATACCATATACCCCAATTTCCTCTGATCAAAATGTATGTCATACTATAGGGGTCAGGTAAATAGAACCCAGTTCATTAGAACCCAGAAACTTCCTTTCATCCAAAAACTTTTTTAGACATTGCTAGGCCAAAACTATAAAAAGCAAAAAAGTGTAAAATTGTAAGACTCTACCTTTGGCCTTTTTGGGTTTTCGAATTTCCCTGAAAAAAATTCGAAAAATGCAAAAATTGATTTTTTTAAAAATTTCAAACTTTTTCAGGGAAATTCGAAAAAACAATTAGGCCAAAAGTGGGGCCTTAAAATTCTAAGTCTTTTCCTTTAAATACATTTGCGGGACCTACCAAACATAAAAAAGTTTTTGGGCGAAGGGAAATTTCTGGGTTCTAATGAACTGGGTTCTATTGAGGTATAGCCATACTACATATATACATTATGTATGTGTAGGCAAGAAATTTGATCAGCCTTTTCAGTCATTAAATGATAATAACCGAAAGAATCAGGGGCCATTTCAATTCTCGCCATATATCATATTCTCTCCAATAGAAGCCCCCTTAATGGTTGGTTGAAAAATGAACGCATGGGGGCTTCTATTGGAGAGCTTAAGATATTAAAGGTATATGATCTTATTTCGCCAATTCTTTGTAACAATCCCTACCCTGGATTTTTTTTTGTTATTTTTCAAAATTTTCGAAGAAATTTATTTAGGTCGATAAAATCACGAAAATGGAAAAATGAACAAATCACCAGAGGATCTTCCACCTGGATTTCTTTCTGGAAAAAAAAAACTTTTTAATGTTTTAGTCTGTTTTGCTCTTCAACTGCTGATGGGAGTATCCTCTTTAGCTTAAGTTTAGCCGCTTTGGGTACCCCGGTTTTCAGCTCTGGTTCGGTCATCTATCTGCTGTTATGGCGTTTTATAAAAAAGTGCCAAAACTCAATATGTTCTCCAAAAACCTTTTGGTAAAGCCTATTAGATCAAAACTTCCAGCGATAAAGTTGCAACGATAAGTATCTTCTGGTATGTTTATTTTTTCGAAATTCGAACAAAAAGTTCGAAATTTTTGGAAAATATCGAAAAAATGGGGGGTTTTCACATAAATTTCGAACTTTTTGTTCGAATTTCAAAAAACTAAAATACCATAAGATAGAGCATAACATTCTGCACAACTTTGTCGCTGGATGTTTTGGTCTAACCAGTCTTAACAAAAAGTTTTTGGAGAACATATTGAGTTTTGCACTTTTTTATAAAATACCCATTATGGCACTTTTTATAAAAACGACTCAGCACCATCTATCTGGATCACCCTGCTTGCCATGATCACCTTTTTGGTAGGATTGTACCAGACAGCCGGAATATGCTGGACAATACTTCTCCTCGCCAATGTTTGCACTGTCGTAGGCTGAGGCAACTTCCCGAAAGTTGGCCTTTATGGCCGAATATTCCACATTATTCAACACATCTGCACCAAATAGCCAGGTTGTGTCGTGGCATTCGATATATTTCTGGATTAATAATCTTGGTCCTACCCCGTCGAACCCTTCCTTACTGGGTCCCGCATCGTTGCAGTAGTCCTTGTGGTTGCATGTCCAGCATTTGAAGTTGAATCCGCCAGCCTCCTCAACCCATTGCTCCTTTCTTCACTCTCGCAATAAGCCCCGTTACCCCAGCTATTCCAAATCTTGAATCTCTTCACATCAGAAGCTTAATCCAACAATATTATATGTGTTGTAGCCGAAGATGAATTTCAACAGAAATCATTCATCTCTGGCTAGCCGTAATCTATGTAGGTGCATTAAGTCAACTTTGACCGAGCCAAGCTTGAATCTGGAAAATAACCCAACCGAAAACTTTTAAAATGATGCTATATATCAAGATAAAAAATTTTTTCATTATTTCTTTTTATAGTTTTAGTCAAGCACGCTTCTAAAAAGATATTCGGTTTTTTTCCGATTCAAGATCAACTGGCTACTCGTGGAGGAACGATTCGTGGCATGGCCAACTCGTGGAGGCCGACTCGTGGCGGGACCACTCGTAACGAAGGGAATGGATAAATTATAAATTTTATTAAACTACCAAAAAAAGAATAAAAAAATATAAAAATTAAATATTAACTATATAGCCAAAATAATAAATTATAACCAGAAATTTGTTTACATTTGATCTGTGTTCCATAAGACTATTTATTTTTTATTTTATATTTAGGTCATTTATTCAACTTTTAGGCTTTAGGGCGATACATTCCTGCCCAAAAAGTCCCAAAAATGCCAAAATATGCCTTTAGAATTCCACTTTAGAAGGTTCAAATCGTGGTAAAAATGCTTTTTATGTGATATTCAATCAGTTCTGAGCTTGCAAAAAATATGACTTTACCGGAAAAGTACTGCCCTATTCATTACCAATCGTTGGTGGCTTGGTGGGACGGTCGCCCTGGGTGCCAAGATTACCCTATAAATATGGCAAATGCCATATTTTGGGAAATTTGCCATATTTTTGCCATATTAAAATGAGCCATAAATTTCAAAAATTTTCTACCGCCACCCTTTTCATAAATTTATTAAATTTAATCAAAAATTCCCATAAACAAAAATGGTCAATTTTTTAAGGAAAAGGACCAAAAACTGCAAATTTTCTCCGGCGGCTACCGGCACTTCCTTAAAATAGTAAAATTACTTCATAAAGCGCAAAAATTGATCAATTTTCTTAAAAAAATGGTCTGAAAACGCGGTCGAACTTGGATTTTTTGCTCGTCGACGACTCCAAAAATTCAACCCCACCGCCCGTCAGAAAATCCTGACGCCAGCCCTGTGAAAGTAAATTTGTATGGATTTTATTCGTTTTAAACTAATTCCATATAAATGCCATATGTTTTTGCCAAATTTGGCATATAAATGCCATATTTTTAGCGACGTTTGCCATATTTTTCGAAATGTGAGCTGGGCACTCTGCGGCCGTCACGAGTTGGTCGCGCCTAGAGTTGAGGTTTACTACGAAACATTTGATGAAATATTTGTCGGCATTTTAAGTTTCTTGGTTTCATTTGATAGATTTGATTTTTCCCGCAACTTACCATGGTATGGAATTATTTGGTATGTCATTACAAGGCAATGGTCCGTGTCACCATGTTTGGTTACCATTTCGCCGGTTGCTTTGTCCACCGAGACAGCAGCGTCCCAGAAGCCGGTTTGCATTTCTTTCCAAACAATTTTGCGTTTCCCGAAGGTTATTGCACTTTTCTTTCCCGCTTTATGTTTAAGTTCTTCGACGGTGGAATAGCATCTGATGCCTTAAAATTTTGTCAAATTTGGTGAAATCGTGCAATTTCCTACCAAAAACAACTCCAAATTGGCAGATCGAGAAGGCGAGCAGGAAAAACAGCGTGATTTTGGTGAGATTTGGCATGAATATTTATTGTTATTGCTAAAGGGTATAGTATGTAGTAGAGTTAGACATTTTGAAAAAACACGTACAAGTGTCACGTACCAGTAAGCAAGTGGTACACGTGTAACGTACTTACGTACCAAAAACAAGTGCAAAAATGGTCCGTGTTTGAAACGTGTTCGGCTTTTTCATGTGCTATGCGGCATTTTACACGTTATCAATGTTAATACAGATTTTTGAAAAACTGAAAAATACATGTAAAAATGAGTTTTTCAATTAAATTTTTAATAAAGTAATGAAAAAATCGAATTTTTATAGAAAATAATGCTTGCATACAAAAGGTATCCTGTGACAGTTACAAAATATCCCCAAGGACAGAACATATCTAGATGTAAAAAATACACGAAAATTCAAAAAACCCGAGGCCTATGCAATTTTTTGATAATCCTGGGCTATCAAATTTTTTATAAATCCAATCCTGTTAAATTTTTAGAAAAACTATACTGTAAAACTTTTTTGAAAAACCGAAGTGAATTGGAAACCCAAATGATTATGAAATTTTTTAAAATTTCAACGTATAGGTTACTCACTTTAGACTCTACAATGTTGATTTTTAAAGAAAATTTCACAGTTCTAGTTTAGGGTCTTTCATTCCCCTAAAAAATTTCCCTATATTAGGGTGCAAAAAGTTAGCACGTGAAAAGCCGTGCAAAAAGAACACGTACCAGTTCCAAGTACCAATAGGCAGGGAGTACACGTGTAACGTAAAATGCGCGTCAGAAAAATGTGGAAATCTGGCTTCCTTTTTTTGGAGCCAGAATATTTCGAAGCGATTGGTCATATGCGTTTGGCGCTTCTGTTCTCTCTACTCCTTGCCTCTGTTCCTCATTGGATCCAAAGACCACTCCGTCTTGAAGTGGGCGTGTCGTTCCTTGTTGTGGGCGTGACCCCATACCTCCAAATAATTACCCCCTCCAAATCGCTCATTCCTCACAATGTGTGATCGCGCGGAGATTTATCCTAATGCAGGCAAAAATCGTTCAAAACATTATAACTTAAAGGGATCTCCACTTTTTTCTGACGCGGATTTTACTCACGTAACAAAAACAAGCGCAAAGACTGGTACGTAAATTAGCACGTTTCGTTAAAAAAAACAAGTTTAACGTACAACGTACTTTATGAAGGTCGTGTACGTACAATGGTACATGGTCTAACTCTAGCATGTAGATGTATCAAACTGTGTAGTACGGTACTGTAATTATATGCATTACTGTAATTGCTATACTGATATGCATTACTGTAACTGCTGCATCAGTTTAAAACAAACGTAAAAAACAATACTAGAGACCCGGACTTAAGGTTCAATAAAGATCTTGATCAAGATTCAAGATTTATAAAATTTCTCCAAATTTAAGAAAAATATCAATAAAGCAACTGATAAAATCTATTTTATATTGAAAATGACAAAGCATAACAAATCAAAAAGAATTCTTATCATTGATCAAAAGGAGAGTACGTTTTAAAAAAATGATCATCTCAGCTTTAATTCAATTACCCTTGGATAAAATTTCAAAAAAAAATTGAGATCAGCGTCAATAAGTGACGCTGGATGACGCAAATGTCAGAATGGATGCCAAAATCAGATTGAGCGTCCAAAATTACTCCGGGAAGTTTTTTTAGATGAGTTTAAGAAATTCCAAAAATTTGATTGTGGGGAGGAGGTAAAAATCCGACACAAACACAAAACGCACCTAAAAAGATAAAAAAAATCAAATGTAATGAACAATTAAATGGTAAGTGAACACCGGAATGATAAATCATCCCAATAAATCAATGAGTGTTGGCAAAATGTTGAATTATAGCTACAAAACGCGATAATAATTCATACTTGTTGATCAAGATCTTGAATTAAGCTTCTTGAAAAATCTTGATAAATCTTGAAAAACCAGAAAAGGTTCAATAAGATCTTGAACTGTTGATCAAGATCTTGAATTAAGCTTCTTGAAAAATCTTGATAAATCTTGAAAAACCAGAAAAGGTTCAATAAGATCTTGAACCAAGATTCTTGACAATCTTGAAAAACCAGAAAGGATTTAATAAGATCTTGATTCAAGATTTTTCAAGAAAATTTGAATCAAGATTCATGAAAATCTCGAAAAATCTTGTCTCTAAACAATACCATACTACGTATTTTCTATGGTACGGTACATTGATACACCCCGACTACTGGCACTGGATATTGTTTTCAAACTTTTGTAACTCTTACTTGTTAGTAATAAAAAATATTCCAATAATCCGCTTTTATAAAAGAAATTGGATCGGGTACGATATACTGATATCCAACTTTGTTAATTTTTAAAAATCGATTTTGATTGAAATTTTTTTGATGATCAACTAAATTAGAATGCTAAAATGAACACAACTATATCACAAGTAATAAAATGGTGGGAATAAGGAAAAATGTACATATTTTTCAGTATACTTTCACCCCCATCGATCAAATGGCCAATTTCATCAGATTTGCCTGGATCTGTGGAATTTGATGATTTATTCCAAAAAAGTAATTTTTACTTATCGAAGCTATTCGGTGGGAAAATGTAAAAATGGAATTTTTAATAGTATTGCACTGTTCCGTACATGAAATTGTACCAAAATCATGAAAAATAATAAAAATAATAATTATACTTACGATATTTAAATTTATTTTGTATAAGTCTGATTCAGTTACATAAAATGATGCACAGTGTGCAAAAAAAAATTTGATTTTTCAATATATAATGTTCCGGTTCCTAGTTTTTTTATAATTTGGATTGGGGTATTGTAAAATGTCAGGATCCCGGAACTTGACGATTATGAGATGTTTGGACGAGATTATCATACCTCGGCGCCAGTCTGGCTTAAAACTTTTTGTTAGACTTATACAAAAATTATAAAGGGCAATTGTTCAGAATTTTATGCTGATTCGAATGGTCTTTTTAGTTTTCCGAATTTCCCTAAAAAAGTTCGAAAATTTCCCGAAATACCAAAGTCTTTAGGGGATATTTTGAACTTTTTGGTCGAATTCGAAAATTAAAAATAACATTCTAATCAGCATAAAATTCTGAACATTTTTGCCTTTTACACTTTTTGTCCAAGTCTAACAAAAAAAATTTAGGCCAGACTGGCTACATTGGGCCTTTTTTAAAGACCAGCACCGGATTTGCCTTTTTGAAACTTAACGCGCAAGCACCTACCTCGGCAAGGGGGGAGGGGATAAAATAAACTTCACAAAAAGATATGATCAGAAGAAAATTTTGAGATTTTTAGGTCCTTCTCTTAAGAAAGATTAACACTTTTGTTGCATAAAACCATTTCGTAGAAAACCATTTCGTGTTGCATAAAACCATTCGTAGTGGTCTATTTGAAAAGTGGGTATGATAAAAAACAGATCACTTCTGTCTGAACCGGCTTTGGGCCTTTCCCGAAAAAGCCCTTCTTGCCAGTCCAAACAAAATCACCTGCGGTGTTTCAAAGTTTTCCCCGGGACGCACAAGTTTTTTCTGTCCGTTTTTATTCAGAACGGAAAGCAACAGAAAAAGTGAATGGAAAAAAGTGGAGAGTGGAATGTGAATGTACAGGGGAAATGTACAAGTTAAAAGCCTTTATGGGCGGAACGGAAAATGTATAGGAAAATTATCTGATGGAAGGGAGAGAAGGGACATGGGATGGGAAAGAAGCATCAAATTCCGATCAGGGATCAAAGGCCCTCCGGGATGGTCCGATCAGGATCAAAGGCCCTCTGGGGATGGTCCCTCTGACTTCCGCTCATCCTTCTTTCTATGGTTCTTCCTTCCCTTTGCTCCGCTCGGGCCCTTCTGACGCGCGCGCCTCTGCCATGGACCCCTCGCGTGCGTTCTCTTCGCTCGGGTCTTCCCGAGCTCTCGACCGATCATGCCGATCGGTCGAGACAACTTCATATGAAATTATGGAGAAATTTTCCAGTATTAAGGGTTGCCGTCAGTCCCGATAGGCCTCCGGAGAAATTTTTGATAATTTGGACCTTTTTCCTTTAATAATTTGCTTATTTTGACCGCATTTCGCACCCTCCTCACTCTTGCGAAATGTCATCCACAGAGCCTTCCCCCAGTCACCCCGCCGAGGCGGTACACCCCAACTGATGGCGGGCCGACTGCTGGCGGCCAACTGATGGCGGCCGACTGATGGCGGGCCGACTGCTGGCGGCCGACTCATGGCGAAGGGAAGGTGACTGAAAACTACTAAAAGACTAAAGAAACAAAACGCCTAAAAAGCTACTAAAGGACATAAAATAATAAAATACTGCTCTAATTTTTTTACCCTAAGGTGGCAAAAATGAAAAGCCTCTGAAGCGAAAAAAGTGTTCGTTGAAACGAGAGAATGCTCATGAAAGAATGTTGAAGAAAACGAAAAGAATGCTCATGAAAAAGAAAATGAGTGCTCATTGGTACTGTAGCACGTCCGCTAAAACCTAAATTTAAATATTATATACATTTAGTATACGATAAAAAAGCATAAACGATAAAAAAGCACATGTTTTTATAACTACCTAAATATTTATTAATTTAAATAATAAAATGAAAAGTAATAAAAAATTATTTCTTATTATTTTATGTCATTTAGTAGCTTTTTAGGCGTTTTGTTTCATTAGTCGTTTAGTAGTTTTCAGTCACCTTCCCTTCGCCATGAGTCGGCCGCCATTAGTTGGCCGCCGGCAATCGGTCCGCCATCAGTTGGCCGCCGGCAGTTGGCCCGCCATCAGTCGTTCCGCGTGTTCCGCGCCGAGGCCCCTCAAGGGCAAACCTCATTTGAGGTGACGTGGGGGGGGGGTCTGACCCCACCTTGACGAGGTATGATATATTATACATAGCACGACATTGTCAATAAATATCTAAGGCTTTTTTTAATTTCCAAAAATGGCTGTTACAGAGTTGTCGAGCTTTCTCCCTTTAATGAATTCATTCTCGGACATAATTTATTCATCAATATAAAATCAAATTTTAACATTATGTTATGGAAGTCATGCGGGTAAGAAATGATCAAATGAAAAATTACGATCGATTATATGAATCACAATGTTGGCATACAAACAATATTAGAAAAAAAGCACCTGGTCCGGTTCAGCTCCACTCTAGAGCCAGAGCAAGAATTTCTAAAAGGGCAGAGCCGGAGGCGGAGCGAAGTCCGGAACCGAATTTTTTTATAAGGGCGAAGCCCGGAGCTAGAGCCGAAAATTTCGATTTTCCCAAAGCTATATGCAAAAACTGAATGGTTAAAAAAAATTTTTTAAAGTTTTTTGAGAGAAGAAAAAAAAGATTTTTGAATAATTGGAATTTTTGAAATTCGATAGATTTCTGATCTTTGATTAATTAAGCCTCTCATCACATCTGTTGATTGAAGAATCATTCACCCTTAAATGTATTAATAAATTATTATTATAAAAATGGCATATGAGTTTGATTAAATAAAATTTTACTGTTTGATTAATCGATTATCAGGAAATAATTGATCATGATTTTTTAATATTTCAGTTTTGATTTATACATTCATAAAACGATCAATCGAATAATTTTATTTATTTTTATTTATATATTTTAAATGTTAATTTTACACAGTATCCATGGAGTCTAAACTTTTTATAAGTACTCGCCTGAATAATTGCATAAAAATTTTATTATAAATTTACAAGCAAATATTCACCTCCAAATTTGATTGCCGCAAATGTTCCGGTAAACCGATGGATATCCTCATCAGTGGATTCCGATGTGTTTGTCGTCAGAGTAGTAGTGGCTAAAATTTATTTAAAAATTTCTTGGATTATAATTTAACAATAAATATATTCTGCGGTCGCTAGAGCAAGATCAATTTAAATCCATTTTTAAGGTCAGAAGAGAACTTTGAAACGAAAAGTACAGTTTGGGTTTTAACTCGGTTAGGGCCAAACTTAGAGAAACGAGCTTGGTGTGAAAATTTAAAGCTGATTATTAGCTATAGAATGAGCATAAGCTCATCTGCTGAATTGGCCCAGTCAAACAAATATGGCCAAAATAATCATCCGTGCTAAGATTTTTTT